>PVJS01011424.1:0-45786 GCA_004027185.1 Glis glis | reverse complement strand
TACATTGTAGTCTCACATCACAATGAGTATCAGTTTGGTGTTAACATACATGCACACAGCTCTTAGTGTCCCTCCCCCTCCCCCCCACATGTAGCACTGAGAATGATGTTGGTATAATCTCATATGTACACATTGTTTATGATAATAATTCCATAGATTCACTTCTTTCTTGCCCTTCCCCTTCCCTTGTACCCCTTCCCTTGCATTACTGAGGGTTCTCTGTTGTCATTGGAGTCCCTTTTGTGTCCCCACTACTCCCTAGGTTGCGCATATTAATGAAAACATATGTCCCTTCTTTTTTTGTGATTGGCTAATCTCACTTAACATAACGTTCTCCAGATCGTTCCATTTTCTTGCAAATGCTGTTATTTTGTTCTTTATTGCTGAGTAGAATTCCATTGTGTATATTTCCCATAATTTTGTAATTCATTCATCTGTTGATGGACATCTAAGTTGGTTCCATAATTTGGTCACTGTGAATTGTGCTTCTATGAACATGGGTATGCATATATTACTGTTGTTTTCTAGTTTCAATCCCTTTGGTATGATACCCAGTAGTGGTGTAGCCGGATCATATGGTGGAAAACATGGAAGAGGTCGAAAGATTTCTAGACACATACAACCTACCTAAATTGAACCAAGAGGATACAGAAAAACTGAATCAACCAATAACAAACACAGAGATAGAAACAGCAATAAAAAGTCTTCCATCAAAGAAAAGCCCAGGTCCAGATGGTTTTCCAGCCGAATTTTACAAAACCTTCACAGATGAACTAAAACCAATTCTTCACAAGCTATTCTGTGAAACTGAAAGAGATGGAATTCTTCCAAACTCTTTTTATGAGGCCAACATCACATTAATACCAAAGACAAATAAAGATACCTCAAGGAAAGAAAATTACAGACCAATATCATTAATGAACATAGACGCAAAAATTCTAAATAAAATACTAGCCACGTGCACTCAAAACCATATTGAGAAAATTGTACACCATGACCAAGTTGGTTTCATCCCAGGAAAGCAAGGCTGGTTCAACATACGCAAAACAATACATGTTATCCACCACACAAACTGAACTAAAAACAAAAATCACATGATCATTTCAATAGATGTGGAAAAAGCATTTGACAAAATTCAACACCCATTCATGTTAAGAACTCTACAGAAAATCGGAATAGAAGGAACATAACTCAACATCATTAAGTCAATATATAAGAAACCCAAAGCCAACATCATATTGAATGGGGAAAAATTGCCAGAATTCCCCTTAAAATCAGGAACAAGACAAGGATGCCCACTATCACCATTCCTTTTCGTCCTTGAAACTCTTGCCAGAGCAATAAGACAAGAGAAGGATATCAAAGGAATTCAAATAGGAAAAGAAGAACTAAAATTAACTTTATTTGCAGACGATATGATCCTATATCTAGAAGACCCAAAGAACTCAACCAAAAGTCTACTAGAGCTGATTAACAAATTCAGCAAAGTAGCAGGATACAAGATAAACCTAAAAAAGTCAGTAGCTTTCATATATGCCAACCATGAATCTACTGAGAAAGAAATCCAGAAAACAATTCCATTCACAATAACTTCAAAACCAATCAAATACCTAGGAATAAACTTAACCAAAGAGGTAAAAGACCTCTACAATGAAAACTACAGAACACTGAAGAAAGAAATCAAAGAAGATCTTAGAAGATGGAAAGATCTCTCCTGCTCTTGGATAGGCAGAATAAATATTATCAAAACGGCCATCCTGCCAAAAATGATCTACAGAGTCAATGCAATCCCTATCAAAATACCAATATCATTTTTCGCACAGCTAGAAAAATCAGTCATTAGTTTCATCTGGAGAAACAAAAGACCCAGAATAGCCAAAGCGATTCTCAGCAATAAGAACCATGCAGGAGGCATCACAATTCCTGACTTCAAATTATACTACAGAGCTATAGTAATAAAATCAGCATGGTATTGGCACAAAAACAGACACATAGACCAGTGGTACAGAATAGAAGATACAGAAACAAGTCCACAAACTTATAGCAATTGATTTTCAACAAAGGTGCCAAACACATACATTGGAGAAAGGACAGTCTTTTCAACAAATGGTGCTGGGAAAACTGGTTATCTACCTGTAGAAAAATGGAGCTGAATCCTTACCTCTCACCCTGCACAAGAGTCAACTCGAGATGGATCAAAGACTTGGAAGTTAGACCAGAGACTATGAAATTATTAGAAGAAGCCATAGGTCCAACACTCCAACATATAGGCACAGGTAGAAACTTCCTCAACAAGACCTTCAAAGCACAGGAAATTAAAACAAGAATTAATAACTGGGATAGCATTAAACTACAAAGCTTCTGCTCATCAAAGGAAATCATCAAGAGCTTAAAGAGAAAGCCTACGGAATGGGAGATCTTTGCAAGCTATCCCTCTGACAGAGGTCTAATATCTAGGATATACAAAGAACTTAAAAGACTTTACACTAAGAAAACAAACAATCCGAGCAAGAAGTGGGCGACTGAAATGAATAGACACTTCATGAAAGAAGAGATACAAATGGCCAATAGATACATGAAAAAATGTTCAACATCATTAGCAATCAGGGAGATGCAAATCAAAACTACTCTAAGATTTCATCTGACCCCAATTAGAATGGCAAGCATTAAGAAGTCAAACAACAACAAACGTTGGCGAGGGTGTGGGGAAATTGGGACTCTTCTACACTGTTGGTGGGATTGCAAACTAGTTCAACCACTCTGGAGATCAGTGTGGAGATTCCTCAGAAAACTGGGAATGGATCCGGCTCCCTATTTTATTTTTTTATTTTGAAATAGGGTCTCACTAAGTTGCAGAGGGCCTCACTAAGTAAGTGAGGCTGGCCGTGAACCTGTGATCCTCCTGTTTCAGCCTCCCAAGTACTGGGATTACAAGCGTGTGCCACCACGCCTGGCTAACACTGTACTATTTTACATCCTTCACCAGACTTCAGAGAGGCAGAGGATAATAGAGAGTGGGGTGGGAATGAGAAAAGGAAAGAGGAAGCAGAGGAAAGAGAATTGTGATGCAAACAGTCCACAGTTGGATTACTTCTGATGAATCCTGGAAGCATATCCCTCCTCAAGCTCACATCAGGAAAAGTACTGGTTAGTCTTCCTGAATTTGGTTCCCAGAAATAGGTGCCTACAGACCCTTCATCTGGGGTGCTATGGCTTGGATAAGTGTCCCCCAAAACACTTAGCCTAAACCCATTTGTTGAAGATAACAATCTTTCCTGTGGACAGATACTAGATTCTTACATGTCATGAGATGCGTTTGCTTTCTTTTCTCATTTATCCATTTACTCATTTAGCAAATATTCATTCAATGCCTGCTATATACTAGATACTCATCTAAGTGTCTAGATACAGTGATAGAAGATAGCAGGTTTACTAAGCAAATGATTAAATCAGCAATTGCTTAATTATAATATTGTCTACTGCTATGAAGAAAATGCAGAGAGAGTGCCATGATGCCTCACAGCAAGAGCACCCAATTTATTTTTGCACATATATCATACTTTTAATTACAGAAGCATTCTGAATTTTGATATCTAATGATTAAATATTTCCTCCATAATCATTGCTATGCTTTAACCTATGTATTCTGCCAGGTGAAAGCAAAAATGATTTTTTTCAACTTACAAAAATATCAAGTTATACTATTAAATTAGATAAGGCAATTAAACTGTAAAGAATCAATGTCTTTAACATATTCTGTAATTCTACCCAAGTTTTCTTTTATAATTTCAATAACATTTTGTGGTTTTCGACAAATACATTGTTCAATTTTATTGTTAAGGCTATTTGTAGGCATTTCATATTGTAATCAAGACCCCAGTTTTCATTATATTTTATAACTTGTTTTTCATGTTACAAGAGCAAGCTATTGATTTTTGTGTATTTATTATGCATTCAGCTACTTTACTGAACCTATTAATTCTCATAGTTTTTCAATTTTACTCCTTTGAATTTTCTATACATGCATTCCTATCTGCACATAATAATAGTCCTTTTTTTCCTTCCGAACAATTTCTGTGCTTCTTTTTCTCTCTTCTATTTTTATCAAATTGACCAGAATGCCTAGAAAAATAATTAAGAATGTTGATCGTGAGCATCCTTCCTTTGTGCCTGATTTGGTGAAAAGTTCTTCATTATCTTGCTGTTGCATATGATGTCAGCTGATGGTTGATTATGGCATTTGTTATATTTATTTATGTGTTTATTTATTTTGTGGTGCTGGGGATGGAAACCAGGGCCTTACACATGCTAGGCAAGCGCTCTACCACTGAGCTAAACCCCCAGCCCCAGTATGACATTTTTTAATCGGGTTAAGAAAGTTACCATCCAGTCCTAATTTCTGAAAGAGTTTTTATTAGGAACAGATGTTGAATCTAATTATTTCTGCAATCACTTATGTTTTTTCTTAATGATCTCTTATGTAAGATAATTATTTCTTTAGATTATTAGCTGTGGGGCTGGTTGCATTTGATCGTGCTGTTTGGTGATTCTTTTTCTACAGAATGCTGCGACATTCTCGAATACCATGGCAGCATCCTAGAGCCTTGGAAATGGGTGCAGAAACAGCTCTGTGAGCCCAAGTGAAAGGTGCTCCAGGCTCCTGAAGAAGAGACCCAAATCCCTGCCGGGCACCTGAATGAGGATCACCGCTCTATAATTTGGGAGGATGTCCATTTCTCTGAGAATTGGTTTGCTGATAGAAGAGGTATTGCAGGGTTCAATGTCATAGAGCATCAGCATATCTGGGATTTATCCTCTTCCTGGCATGCCATGCCGTTACCTGGACCTTTGTATAGTTTGGTCTGATAAGCTTGGTGGGAGGAGGTGACCAAGCATACTTTGAGATGTGAAATTAACCTGGCCATAATTTTTAGACCTGAGATTTAGTCAAGTTGGAGTTGACTAACAATTTCCTAATCACGCTCAGCATCTTCTAAGAGCCACATCCGAGAGTTTTGAGTTTTGAGTTGTGAGTTGCTCACGTCGTTGGTCAGTCATTCAACAAAACTCACTGAGCACCTTTTAGGTGCTCAGCACTGTGCTAGAGTGTTGCAGAAAGTAGCATTATTATTATTCATGTGCAGTGATGCCGATGGATCAGGAGGAGAGGGAGCACGGTGGGGTGTGGAGGGAGATACGCAGGGAGCTGTGTGCATGTATGTTTTAACAACATGGAACCTTATTATTATTACCAACATGGAACCTCAGTATTATTACCAACCTCACTAACTCATGTGGGGAGGGAGGAGAGGGAGCATGGTGGAGTATGGAGGGAGATACGCAGGGAGCCGTGTGCATGTATGTTTTAACAACATGGAGCCTCACTATGATGTATAATTGCAATGCACCAATAAATGAAAATATGGGTCAAAAACAAAGAGGGTTTCATGGGCAGCGCTGAGGGGCGCCATGTTGGAAGAGGATGCTCTGGTTAGTCGGTCAACAGGCTGGATGGAGCAGGCTCTCTCTTGATGACTAGGCCTCCTTCTGATGGCTTTTGCCCCCCCCCAGCCCTCCTCTCCTATGTGTCTTAGGGGGAATGAGGGTGGAAATCTACTGATCAGGGTTATTTCTTCATCTCCCCAGGAAGTACAGAGAGGTCAACTCAGGCCCACGCTGTTCTGGAGTTTACAGAAAATTGTTCTTTCTATAAGTTCAACAGTTGACCACGTAGGCCAATCCTGCTCAGCATCATACTCCAGGAAACAGGACTCAGCAAACAAAAGTGTTTGTTAACAGAGAATAAGATCCAGATGCCCAAGCTTTTTGTTCAAAATGTGAAATCTAACAAAGCCTTCCTTTCCGTTCATGCTCATGTCCATTCATATAGGATGAGAAAGTGTCGGTGATCTCTTCCTGGCTGATCAAAGAAAACTCACAACACTGACACCTTTCAGAAGAATGGAGGGAAACACACTAAGGCACATGATGTGTATACACTAACTTATAAGACTCAATCACTATGCTGAGCACGAAAGCGAGGGAAGGGGGAGGGAATAGGGTGGGATCTGAGGGAGGGCTAAATGAGCAATGTGTGCATGTATGATTCTGCTACCCTGACACTTGTCAAAATGTATAATTACAATGCACCAATAAATGAATATATAAAAAATAAGAAGAAAAAAAGAAAAATGGAGATATCAAATTAAACATCATTCCATTACCAAGACAACTAACTATTCAGCAAGCTAGCCATTAATAATCACCAAAGTATTTTTTCTTAAAAGCCTCTTCTTTTTTAGGGGTACCATCTGAAATGATAGTTTTAAGACACAGAATAGTATCAAAAAATGGGAAACTTTTTATCTCACTGAGATTGAAAGGATGTCCCACTTCAAGGCCTAAGCAATGTAATTTCACTATTGTTTTTAAACAAGTAGGAAAACAGAATAGGCTAAAGCATCTGAGGACTTAGGATTTGGAAAGGAAAGGCTAGCATAGGGATATTAACCCCAAATTATATAGCTAAGATGCTTTTCACTTATGAATTTAAGATCACTTACAATTTTTACTGACGTTCTCAGGGAATTTCACAGAGGATGCCGTTCTAAACCATGGCAATGAATCAAAAACCCTCCTCACCTCCCCTCCTTCCTCAGCCTTGCTCATACGCCCCACTGATCAAAGCATTTCTCGCACTGATCAAAGCCTTCCTCTCATTTTATTTCCAGTTGCTGCTGCTGACGCTCCTGTGATAACTCTCCAAGTGACTCTCGACTCCTTTGACTCCCCCCAGACGTTTTGTCCTTATAAGCTAATTACCTTGCGTATTTGTTATAGTAACAGAAAGCTAACACAAATGATAAAAGTCGATCTCCTAGGACCCCAGCTCCTCCAACTATTTTTTCTCTCACTGGCTATTTGCTTCCTCTCTGATGGACGGGCTCTGACCTTCCCCACTCTATGCTCTGGCCCAGATACTAGGCTGACAGATCCGAGATTCTCTTGGAAAGAGAGTGAGGAGGGAGGTTCAGGTTTTTCCCTCTTTCACAGTCATGTTGATGGGGAAGATGCTGTAAATCTCATCATTTAATTTTTGTGTTTATGACTCTTTTCATCAATGTTGCAGTATCTTAAGGACCAAGATTAGGGGCTAGGTCTAGGAACAAAAAAAAAAAAAGTCTGTAAAACCCATCTGGCACACTCTTATTCCAAACCACTGGTTGTGGGGTGCTATGGTGGGGTGCAGGGCAGGGAGGGGGAAGAGGAAAGCTCACAGACTCCAGAGGGATTTTCTCTAAATTCTACATGCCTCGCATTGAAACACTGAGCCCCATCTCTCAACTGAGAGGCAGCTTGTCTCCCCGTTCTCTCAAATCCTGTACCTAGTTCATTCATAAATCTTGCTGACTTTACTTAAGAATATGTCCTGAGTAGAACCACTTGACACTGCCACTACTATGGCCCGAACCACTACTGACTCCCGCTCGGATCATTGCAGTGGTAAACCAGTATTAGTTTCCTATTGCTGCTATAACAAATAGCCACAAATGTGGGTTAAAGCAACACAAATTTATTATCTTAGAGTTCTGAAAGTCATAAATTTAAAGTGAATCTCACAGGGCTAAAACAAAGGCATGAGCAGGGCTTATGCCTCCTGGAGGTTCTAGAGGAGATCCCTCTCCCTGCCTTTTCCAGCTTCTGTAGAGCACCTGTCTCGCTTGGCTCGAGGCCCTTTCGTCTCAAGGCCAACAAGGGTTGGTCAAGTCTTTCTTAAGACTTCCTCTTTGCCATCTCCCTCTCTCACTTAGGAGGACCCTTGAGATGGCACTGAGCCCACGTAGGTAATCCAGGATTGTCCCCATCTCTCAGTCACCTGATGGACAACCGTAATTCCATCTGCAGCTTTCATCCCCTCTTGCTATGTCAAATCACATGTTCACACTTTCCAGGGACTAGGGTGTGGATATCTCTGGAAGGCCACTTCTCTTCCCACACCTCCCGGCTCACTCCCGGCTCCACTTTCACCTCGCTTCAAGCTCTTCTCTACACAATAGCCAAAGGATAAACATCATGTCATCATGTCACCTCTGTCTGTTCAAAACCTTCTTATAGGTCCAACTTCATAGTCCCAACACCCCTCAACAGAACCACGGTTCTTATCAGCTCTGTTATTATATTTGCTAAACTGGATATCCCTATCTTTTCTCGAACCAACCCCACTGCATTATGGGGAAAAATTTTGCATCCTATTTGCTAATGTTTTATTTAGATTGTCTTTGTAATATTCAGAAGTTAAGTGGGCCATTTGCTTTCTGTGCTATCTTTGTTTGGTTTGCTCTGTAGAGTGAATTGGGGGCCTGGCATCTTTTGTAGCTCAGAGAACCTCAATTGCATGGACATCATCTGGGCCTTAAAAGTTTGAAAAGAAATCCCCTGCCTTTACATTTTTTAACTTAACCTGAGCCGTAAGTTGGTTAAGCATAATAAATATTAGGTAATAAAGTGAAGAAGTCTCACGGAGCAAATTTTTTTTTAAATACATGTCATCAGGCATGTTGGCACATGCCTGTAATCTCAGTACTTGGGAGGCCGAGACAGGAAGATTACAGGTTCAAGGCCAGCCTTGGCAACTTAGCAAGACACTGTTTCAGAAAATAAAATAAAATAGGGCTGGGGGTGTAGCTCGGAGGTAGAACAGCTCTGGTTTCAATCCCTAGCACCAAGTAAATAAATAAATAATAAATAAATAAATAAATAAATAAGACTGGTAGTGTAACTCAGAGATAGAATGCCCCTGGGCTTAATCCCTAGCACCAAAAAACAAAACAAAAAAAGGCATTCGTTGCCATTCTCCAGAACCTTTTTCATCCAGTTGATCCACTTATTCCATTCAACATTGACTATGAAAACTTTGATTAGGGTTCTCCTTTCTAACCCACGCACATCCCTCCTTTAGAGTCTAACTCCTAAGGTGCTCACAGGTTAGTCTGGTGACCAAATGCCCTGTTCTGCTAAGCAGAGGCTGGACCTGTGCATGGGAAGCCTGTCACCTGCTTAGACTGAGTGAGCAAGTGAAGAGAAGGCCTGAGATTTCTTTCTAGAACTCTGAATTAGCCACGAGACCTGTCACCAGTCCTTTCCATCCCCAGGATTCCTCTACATGTACCTCTTACTAGGAACATGTGGGTATATTTTATATCTACACCTGGGCCATCATATGCTACCTGTCACTGCTGTGAGTGTCCACACCGACCCACCAGCTGTGGCCACATCTTGTTGGCCTCTGTGCTGGCGTGTGGTTGATGTGTTGCTGAGGCCACTGCGCTGGGCGCCCTTGGACTGGAGTACCTGCCCCACTCTCCCTCCCTCTCTCCCTCTCCTTCCTGGCCACTATAAGCTGAGCAGTTTTCCTCCACCATGCCCTCTGCCATGATGTTCTGCCTCGCCTCAGGCCCAAAGCAGTGGAGCTGGCCCACTGTGAACTGAAAACTCTGAAACTGTGAGCCAAAACAAATCTTTCCTTCCTCTAAATTGTTTTTCCTAGGTATTTGTCATAGTGACAGTCAGAATTCTCATTGCTGTGACCCAAAATACCTGACAACCAAAACTTAGAGGAAGGAAGATTTATTTGCTCACAGTTCTGGAGATCTCTCTCTATGTTAGGCTGGGTAAAGTCTGCAGAGCTCAGGGCGTGTTAGCAGGAAGAAGCAAGAGAAAGAGAAAGGGCTCTGCTCTCTCGTCAGAGGCTGAGGCAGAGAGAGCTAATGACAAGTAGGCCCGTGGACACATGCACAGTCCCTCTAGTCACCCACCCCCTCCAGTCACACTCCATCTGCCCAGGTTACCACCCAATAAATTCATTACAGTGGATTTATCCACTGATGAGATTAGAACGCTCATGATATCAATTTTATCACCTCTGAACATCAATACATGAGCTCTTCAGGGGACATTCTATATCCAAACCCTAACAGTGACGAAAAGCTGGCCAACGTAATCAGCATTTCTCCACTTCAGCTGTATAACAAAAATCACCTGGACAAATTTAAAAACACCCATGGCCAGGACCCACCCTAGATGAGCTAATTAAAATCTTTGAGGAATAGGACCATGGAGCATATGGTATTTTTAAAATGCCCTTTGTGATTCTAATGAAAAACCACTAGCTATACAAACCTTCCCAAGGAGAAACTCCTTAGTCAGTTAAGGACATTAATGTGTCATTTTATCCATGCTGGAAACAGTAGAGAGACCCTGTGTTCCGATTTTACTAGCGCCTTTCTTTGGATTCCATGTAGCCTTAAATGAGATGACATATTAGATGGACCTTTAACAATATTATCTGACTGTGGTCAGCGAGGCTTTCCCCTTGCCCTGTGGAAGAGATTAGCCTTTGGGTGGCAAGGTAGAAACTATAATCTTTTGCAGTGAATAGGGTCAAGCTTTCTAGAAACCCAGGGTCAACACAACCCATATGCGTTGAATATATGCGTTGTCTCAAGATGACCTGGTAAAGACCAGCTAATTCCAAAGACAGCATAGATTCATTGTGTTCTCGTGACCGACGATCTGCTCACTAATTTCATTCAGGGCTTCAGTCTTTACTGTGTGCTCAACATTTCAATCTGTTTTTGGGTTTTTGCCCTCCACTTCTCCCCTGAACGTCAATCAGTAGAGGGAAGGATGCTGTTATCCCTGTCTTCATCCTTCTTTTCTTGTCCAGTTCCTTTGGCTTGAGCCCTCCACTTTTACCTACCTCCCACCCCATAGGATCTGAGAAATGCCGTGTATGTTTGATGTGAATTTCACATCCTTGGAACTGTGACTTGTCTGTGTTAAGACCACTTGCAGACTACCTCTAGCCATAATTGCCATTATAATTGATACAATTATTTGTTAAGAGTGCTTATGAATTTACTAGAGAGTCTAGATTAATTGCCATTCATATCTTAGTACTTCCCATTATGTTAAGGGTACACTCAATTCCTTCCTTCCTCTAAACTAATTAATCCAAAAGCAATATGTGCTTAGTAGTCTCTGAATAATTACCAAGCTGGTCCACTCTTTGCTAAGCTCGGCCCAAATGGGACAGTCACAGAGGGTCCCCAGGGCAGCCGCACCCACCCAGATCCAGTATGTGGAGCAGCCTCTCCTGGGGTCTTTCTCTGGCAGCCTCCTTGTCTGCAGGCAAACAAAGCCCCCTCTGCTCCCAGGATACTTTTTGGAAATTTATTGCTCTTTTTTGAATGCTAAGCAGGAATACATTTTCCACTCCTCCAAAGCCACTCATTTGGTGCCCAACCTCAATTTCTCAATCAACCACAGTGGGTGATCAAAGGAGAAGCTGGTCACAGGACGCTGTCTTGCCAGCTGCATTAAACCCCATGCCGTACGCGATGAGACACGCAGTTTCTGGGAAGACACCTGCTGCTTATTTTCCAGGTGACTGACTAATCTGCACCTGCAGCTTCTCTCCCACCGGCACCCGCTCCTGCCAAGCCTTGCACTTCACAGCTGTTACCAGAACCCCCATGCATGTAAGGAAAACATGAATTTTGGTTCACAAAGTACCTTCTCAACTCGTCTTCACTCAGGAATGATTCTGTGAGTTGACTTAGGAGGTATCCTCTCCGTTTCACAAATAGCAGAAATGAGGCTCGGGGAGTGTTAGCGATTTAACCCAGGCAGAACTCAGACTGTAGCTTCCTGACTGCACACGTGCAACAACTTGGCGAAGCACACAGGCTCCCTGGAGTGCTGGAAAGGCTTCTAGAACAACCTCCTCTTAGAGCTGGTGCACACTGCCTCAGTGGTGAAAATGACAAATTGGAGACAGTTCAAATGAACTGTTAGAGGCACCAGCTCTGGGTTAAAGTGTACTGTCCTGGGGCTTGGGATGTAGCTCAATGGTAGAGTCTTTGTCTTGCAAGCACAAGGCTCTGGGTTCAATTCCCAGCGCCAGAAAAAAAAAAAAAGAAAAGAAAGAAAATGTACTGTTCTGGGAAGAGGCAGCGCATTAGGCTTCCACAGAACACTGAAGGCTCATCGATGAACCTTCAAGTTTGGAATGTTCCTTACAAAGTGGATAGTGGGGGCCTGGGAGAAGAAGAGGTCAGTTTTGTAGAGGAGCAGGAAAAGTAGGGCGAAGCCTCAGAACGGGGGCATTAAAGACACCCTGGGGTCTGGGACAGGCAAGTGGACAGAGGTCAGAGAAAGACTCCACACCTGCCAACCTAGCTCCAGCGTGGCCCATCCTCTAGAACCAGCTGGTGCCACCTGATAGGAGATTTCCTCTTTCTGGTCTGAAAGGCCAGAACAGGGCCCACTTCCAAGGAGGACAGGCAAAACAATCAAGCAGGAGCCCCGAACTTGTCCTGCCCTCAAATTCTGCCTTCTTTTTGCCCAGCACTGACTGCAAAGTGGGGAGGCTGACGCCTTCCGCCATGCATGGTCCCACACAGCAGAGGCCTGGCACCCGTGTGGCGGTGAGGGATTAAGTCACAGCCATCTCACTGTCTTTAGGTTCCTTTGGAAAATTGAGAATCCTGGAGGACTGGAATCCAGGGGTATTAGTCCACTTTCTGCTGCTATAACAGAATTCCACAGACCCAGTCATTTATAAAGAAGTTTGCTTCTTACAGTGCTGGGAAGTTTAATATCAAGGTGTCTGCAGCTGGAGAGGGCCTTCTTGCTGCATCATAACTGGCGGAAGACATTGCATGGCGAGAAAGCAAAAGTGAAGGAGGCCAAGCTCGCTTTTAGAACAACACACGCCTGTGATAACTAACTCATTCCCATGATAATGGTCTTAGATGACACAAAGGCAGAACCCGCAGGACCCAGTCGCGCCTCCCAGTACAATCGCTGTGAGAATTAATCTCAATGAATTTAAGAGGAGACAAGCATACCCCACACCAGTCTTAGTTCTGTGTCAGAGTATGTCTTACTCCCTTTATTCAAGCATGAACTCCTTGGAGAAAAGACAATTTCTCTTTTCATCCTTCTTACCACTTCCTTACCCAACACTGATTTCCATGGAAGGCAATCAAATCTGCTGTGTATACTTAAAAAAGAAGTGAAAAAGGAAAAAAAAAAAACTTGGTTAAATATACGAAAGAAATGAATATGTTTAAACTCCCTTTTCTAACTCTTTAGACGTTGGTAGTGCATAACAGAGAGGGAGAACTGGGGTTTATTCCTGTCTACATCCAGAGTCCAGGCAGGATGCTGGCCACACAATAAGTGCTGGCAGGGTATCTGTCTGATGTCGCCGAGGCATGGTCCCACGTCTGTGTTCACATTTTCTCAGGCTCTCTGAGGATGTGAAGTCACTTGTCTGGGGTCTGGGAGTGCATGCCATCTACCTGGAGCCAGCTAAGATCCCCTGCGCTGTTCCGCACCTGTTTACTGAACCATAATCACATGCTCCTCTACTTCCGCTTCCTCCCCTGTCCCCTTTCTTCCGGCAGCTTCCAATTACTAAACTCCTTCCCTTAGCTGCTCCTCCAGCCAGCAGCTCCCTCTCCTGCCCCCATGTGCTGTCCCCTGCTCACTGTCCCAGCTTGCCTGAACCCTTTACTAACCACTCAGGGCCAACTAAATTGGAGGCGAATTTTCTATACGTTTCTTGTTTTTACAACCTGAGCCACATGGTTTCGCCCTGGAGCAGTGCTATGTTGTGATATCTTCAGTTACTTACATTCAGTAAAAGCAAGGTGAATTTCCCCATCCCAACTGCCCTCCCTCCAGCAATGGGGACAGAAAGATGCCCCATTAATACTTAACATTCATTTATTTTTGTGCACTGGGCTTACAAATGAGGAAGTATAGAATCACAAAGAATTAAGTCACCTAAATCATATTCTGTTGGCAGGGAGTAGAAGAGAAACAGTTAAAAATTCACAGATCAAGCTGGGTGTGGTGGCGTACACTTGTAATCCCAGTACTTGGGAGGCTGAGACTAGAGGATCCGGGTTCGCGGCCAGCCTCAGTTACTTAGTGAGGTCCTCCGCCACTTAACGAGACCCTGTTGCAAAATAAAGAATAAAAAATAGAGCTGGGGTGTAGCTCGGAGGTAGAATGCACCTGGGTTTAATCCCCAGTCCCACCAAAAATAAAAATAAATTTAAAAAATTCACAGATCAATTGATTACAAAACTGTGGTATATACACACAATGGATTTTAATCATCCACAAAGAAGAACTAAATTATGTAATTTGCAGCAAAATGAATGGAAATAGAGAATGTTATGCTGAGTGAGATTAGCCAGTCTCGGAAAGTCTTGGGGATTGTCTTAGGGCCTTCATGTCTTTCTGAGCCTTTCTTGTACTTTTCCATCATCTCGATTCCCTATGGTGCATCCTGAGCAATTTCCTTGGGACACTTAAAATCCTTTCTGCTCTGTCCACGCTGCTGTGCTGCCCACCCACTGAGGGCCTTAAAGGTCTTGTATGGGCTCTGTGTGTGTTCGGGCTAATTAGGGAGGACCTATTGATCCTTTTCTTTCAAAGGAAGTGGAGAGATTTTATGGGGTTCAGACTCCAGTCAGTGTCAAGATGAACAAAACAGCCACCTGCTTAGCAGACTGTAAAAATTCTTGGGTGACAGATTAGAAGATGGGGGAGTTGTATATGCATGTCTGAGAACCTACCAAAGCACTTAATAGGCAGCTAGAATAAATATCTAAATATTTATCTAATTTAGATATTTTAATATTATAATATTATACTTAATGTTATTTAGATTTTAATATTAATTAATTTTTAATATTAACTATATTTATATTTTAATATTATAATATTAATATCTAAATATCTAAATCATTTGATTGGCTTGTCTGGATATCTATGTCTGTTACAGTCTACCTTATCTAGATAACTACAATGTGGTGATTCGACACATGTGAGCTTGACACAGGCACAGTGTTTGGGAGAGCTAGGACTCGGGACCAGGGTGCATGAGGAGGACCTCTGCAGAACGCTCACCTTCCCTGAGGCTCAGTTCCCTCCTCTGGAAAACGGAAACAAGAACACCCAGCTCACAGTGTGTCCTTGATCTGACCTCGGCCTGGCTTTCCATTTGGTCCTGCTCCATCACTGAGTCTCACACTCAGGCCCCTGGTACCACCATCCCTCTCTGCTCCATGAAACCCGGGGCCTTTGTCCTTGCTTTTACAAAACTCCTCTGCCTAGAACATGCTCCCCGAGGTCCTACCAGGGCTGGATACCTTTCCTCTGTTAGTACTTTAGACAGCAGTTGGGATCCTGTTCTCTGTGCACCTGCTCCTCCCTGCCTTCATGGGAGTTTTAATGCCTTTTCAGTTAAAGCGTTTCCTGAATGAGGAGGGCCGCCTCTGCTCATTTGGGTGTGTGTTCCCTACATGTCATAGCTTTTGGGCCCTTGCTTCCTGCATGATTACTTTCTTTCCTATTTAGATGAGTTTTGTAGCAAAACATTTTCATTCCCATCCCTTTCCTTTTGGGTGTTATGCATAGCTATGTCCTTGGGGTTCCCATGTGCGTTCTATTTAACCTCTGAAAGTGATACCAGGCCGATGGGAATCTATAACCGCATAACTTCAATAGCATGCCACAGTCTGCTGCCATCAAACCCCAGACCCACCCCGCCTCGGTCACAGATGTCACAGAGTTACATATGAATGCATGATGTGTTCCATAACATACGCTAATAATGGGGGTTTTGTGCTACATTAGTCTCTTAAATCACATAGAAAACAAAGAAGCACAAGCTTTTATGCCTGTTATGAATTTACCAGAGATATATCTTTCTCCATCCAGCTCTGATTTCCCATCTAACGTCCAGTGTAAACCGGAAGGACTCCCCTCGCTCAGGGCACATGTAGTGATGACCAACTTCCTGGGCTCTTGCTTATCTGGTGCTGGGGTCTGAATGTGCGTGTCCCTCCAAACTTCCTGTTGAAACTGCCATCCCAGTGCAATAGTCAGGGCGTTCGGCCCGGTGCCAGGCCACGAGGCTCTGACTTCATGGATGGATTGAGCACCTTTAGAAAAGACCGGTTGTGCAGCAAGCATAAGGCCAGGTTTGATCCCAGACCTGAATACACACCCAGAACAAGCACATTGATGAAGCCAAGGTAGCACATGCCTGTAATCCTACTTACTTGGGAGTCCTACCTACTTGAGGAAGGAGGATCACAAGTTCAAGGCCAGATGGGGCAACATAGTGATTCCTTGTGTCACAGTAAAATGAAGAGGGCTGGGGATATAGCTCAGCAGAAGCATGCTTACCTAGAATGGGCCAGGAGGCCCTGTGCTCAGTCCCCAGTAGTACGCACACTTGCACACACACACACACACACACAAAAGCCAGGCATGGTGATGTACACCTGAAACCTGGTACTTAGGAGGCTGAGCAAGGAAGATCGCAGATTTGAGGCCAGCCTCAGCAACTTAGAAAGACCCTGTTTTAAAATTTTTAAGAAATGGGGCTGGGGGTGCTGCTCAGAGGTAGAATGGTCCTGGGTTTAATCCGCAGTACCAAAAATAAATCTGTCAAGTCAAAGCAAATCACACTAAGGCAAAAAGGCTTGCACAGTGAGTTCAACCTCTCAGCGCCTTCCACCACGTGGGGACACAGCACCCCGGTACCATGTTAAAAAGGGCCTCCCCACACACTATCTCCTGGCACCTCGACCTGGACACTCAGATTCCAGGACTGTGACAAATCAATTCCTGTGGATAAAAATTCCCCAGCCTAAGGTGGGTGGTCACATCGGCATGAAGGGACCACGGCTTCTGGGACCACCTCCACTCTGCTTTCATGAGAAAGACACTTTTTTTTTCAGTACTGGGGATTGAACACAGGGCCATTCTACCTCCAAGCTACATCCCCAGTCCTATTTTTTATTCTCTATTTTGAAACAGGGTCTCACTAAGTTGTGAAGGGCCTCACTAAGTAGCTGAGGTTGGCTGCGAACCTGTGATCCTCCTCTCTCGGCCTCCCAAGTACTGGGATTACAAGCGTGCGCCGCCACACCCGGCTAGGACACTTTTCTTGGCCATGGATTCTTGACTGACCAACCGGTTGTGTTCCTCATCATTTGAACATCTCCACTCACTGCCTCCTGGTACCAGGGTTTCTGAAGAGCAATCTGAAGAGGACCTTACAGGGCAATAGTGGGAAAGGAGTTGAATACCTTGAGAGTCGTCATGTCAAGGTGTTCAAAACTAAAATGTACTGCAATTTTTTAGGTTCAAAACGAAAAGGCCATGGAGCATCCCACGTATTTCAATTTCTATACATGGAAATACCCGTCTCCAAAACCCACTGAAGCAAAAAGCTTCAGGAGTCCTTTCTTACTCTGATTATTAAAGTGGACAAGGCCCCAGAGACTCCGAAGTGAGATATGCACTATGGGTTACGCCCAGTGGTGACTTGGCTGTTTCTTGCTGTGCCCTCACAAGGAGCCATTGTGAGGGAATCTCCAACGCCGGCTATATGAGGCGCTGGCTGCCACTGGCTTCTCGTCCACAAACACAGGAAGCTCTTAGTTGGTGACCTGTGGGACTCCCAGCTAGTTAGCACGTTTTGGTGGTTTGGCGGTTTTGGGATTTTGCATTTGGTTCTTTGGTTTGGGTGTTTTCCTTGGTTTTGTTTTGTTGGGCTTTTTTACCTTTTTTTTTGTTTTATCTTTTGTTTTGTTTTTTTATTTTGTTTGTTTGGTTTTTTGTTTTAGTTTTTTATTTCTTCTTAGCTAGCATTGTTAGTTGGTGTTCCTGCGATGTCTAGTACAGAGAGAGAGGTAGTGAGATCAGGGCGGGGCAGCAAGACCTCATGGCCAGCACGTGCTCTGAGGAGACATTCACGGACCCTTATGAGGTCCTGGGGGTCATCGGTCAGGACAACTTTGCCCAGGTGAAACTGGCCTGCCACCTCCTCACGGGCACCGTGGTGGCGGTGAAAGTCTTGCGCAAGGCAGCAGGGACCTTGCATTTAATTGAGTCCCAGGTGGATCTCATGAAGTCCCTGCAGCACTCCAATATGGTGCAGCTGTTTCAGGTGATCGAGACCAGGGAGCACGTGTACCTGGTCATGGAGGTGGCCAGCAGGGGACAGCTCCTGCGGCACATCCTCAGGGATGTCGGCATGCAGGAGGAGGAGGCCCGCAGAGTGTTCAGGCAGGTGGTGGGCGCCTGCACTACTGCCATGGTCGAGGCATCGTGCACAGGGACCTGAAGCCGGAGAACATCCTCCTGGACTCAGGGACAACGTCAAGGTGTGCGACTTCAGACTGGGGGGCAGGTTCAGGGCAGGGCAGAAGCTGAGCAAGGCCTGCAGCACCCCGGCATACTGCACCCCAGAGCTCTACGACGGGGAAGAGTATGACGCCCCGTGGTGGACGTCTGGAGCCTGGGGGTCACTCTCTACTACATGCTCGCGGGGCGCCTCCCATTTGACGGGAAAACTGTGTCTGAGCTGGAGGAGCAGACCCTCAACCCGAGGTATGAAATGCCATCGCACGTCTTGGCCGAAGCCCAAAGCCTCGTCAGCCGGTTGTTAACCATGGACCCCACTCAGAGGGCCACAGTGCAACAAATCTTGGGCGCCGTGGCTCAGCCAGGGAGAGGAGAATTCTCCCCGACATTCCAGGCAGCCACTCCCCACACTCCCGAACCCCACCATATTGAGGACAATGTTTGAGATAGGTTTCCATCTCAATGACACCTGCGTGTCTCTGAGACAAAGGAAGTTTGATGAGCACATGGCGACCTACCTCCTTCTGCAGTACCAGCTGACCCACGGGGCAGGCTGCACGGTTTATGTTCAAGCCGCTCACCGGAAGCTTAGGCCTCACCTGTGCCCCGCACCTCCCCCACCTAAGGGGAGATCCAGTGATCCTGTTTTCAGACCCGCCCCCTTCCTGCCCTCTCAGCCTCAGCTGGCTGAGGACCAGGGGTCAGGATGGAAGGGGGGCAGAGGAGCCAGCCTGCCTGCCATCGCCCTGTGCAACCTGAAGACAACACCCCCACCACTCCCTGCGATGCCCCCCAACATGCCTCTGAGCTCCCCACACCCAGCCCTCGGTTCCATCTGTAAGCTCTTTAGGTCGGGGTCATTACACCGTCCCTTTAATAGACATTCCAGACTCACCTAGTGTCACTCTCCAACCCCATGTCAGGTGGTGCCCAGCATCCATCCCACAGAGGTGCGGGCTGGGGACGCTGGCTCCCGCGCTGCACCCTTCTGATCCGTGAGCCCTTGGCTTCGGGCCTCTGCTGTGGGTGAGGAGGATGGGGTAGGTCCATGAAGAGGAGCCAGGTGCCGTGAGCCAGGAAGTTGAGGAGGATGAGTACCAGCAGGAGGCAGGTGGAGTGGAGAGCACAGCACGAGAGGCAGGGAGGAGGGAGAGTTGGAAGGGACGAAGGCTCCAAGCAGAGGCGAGACTGGACAACAGACGGCTCAGTCTCCTGCCATTGGTGCAACCTGGCTCCTTAGCCCTGTCTTGGGCCACAATCTTTGCTAGAGGCTCAGAGGACGAGGCTGAGTTGAGGGAGGCCCATAAGGCCGGCCTGATGCCAGGGACCTGGGGCCAGTTACAGGTGCAGGTCTGTTATCACAGAACTTAAGAAACTGAGTCTAAAGGATCACAGGTTCAAGGCAAGCCTCAGAAACTTCATGAGGCCATGTTTCAAAATAATAAATACAGTAGGACTAGAGGAATAACCGAGAATTTGAGTGCCCCTGGGTTCAATCCCCAGTATCAAACACACACACACATGCACACACACACAATCACATACAAACTCACACATATTCTTCTGCTCAGAATTTGGGCAGGCATTGCAGAACCGCAGCCCTCTCGTCTGGGAGGCCCTCCTCCTTCATGATTGTGCCAGCGGGATAGGAGCTTTATGTTTATTGTCTCGCTGAATCCTCCCCAATCCTTTGCAGTTTGATACTATGTTTATTCCCATGGTATAGATGAGGATACCGAGGACCAGAGAGGTTAAGTTGTTCACTCAAGTCCACACAGGTGGTGAGTGGCAGCCCCCTCTGTCATGCAATTCAGCTTCCTGCAGGTCCCAAGGTGAGGGAGATGGGGAGCACGTGTTGCCATCACTAGGTGCTGCTTGTAGCCCTGTACCAGGATCCTCGGAAGGACAGGGTTGCCGTTCCTGACTCTAAAGTCTCTCTCCTGTGTGCCTGGGAGTGGGGAGGTGTTGAGTGGGAAGGTGAGACAGACATCCTCACCTCCAGCTAGGATGCAGGCAAGAATGACACTTGCGCCACCAGGAAGCCAGAACCTCCCCCTCTTTTTTGAGGAAGTGAATTTATTTAAACTGGACAGGCAGGGGAAGGAAGACTCTGAGCAGAGAAGGTGCAGGAGCCAGGCTCTGTTTTTCTGGCGGGATGTGATACTTATCCAGATGCATCCAGCAGTGCAGGTGGCAGACCGGTCTTCTGTGGGAGGCAGGTGACGGTACTGGCACCTCCCTCCTGTGGGCGGAGCCTGCCTTCGCTGCTCAGTTAGTGTCTGTGTGTCTCTGAGCCCTGCGTCTCTGACTCCATCAGGAGCATGGATGAGCTGCTGCATGGACTCAGTGTGGCCGGGATCTGCAGGGATTAGATCCCCAGTCTCCACGCTGGCCATGCGCAACTCTCAACAGGCCCTGCACCTCTCCTGGGGTCCCACCAACAAGATCAGGACAGTCTTGCTTCTAGAGCTTATTCACTTCATACCACCAGCAAAGTGTTGCCTTTTGCATGTGCTGCCTTTACCAGAAGTCACTTACCATTTCCTTCAAAATGACTTTGTTTTTTAACATGGATGTTATCTTCAGTATTCGCATTAATGAGCTCAGGAGTTCGATGTATTAGTTTTTCCTAAACATTTTAGTATGACTATGCAAAAATTAAGGCATGAAATGATGTGATTAGAAAGCTAGTCACAGGTGTACCATTTAAAGTCCTTTCTGGGCTAGGCCTGGTGACGCAGTACTTGGGAGACTGGGACAAGAGGATCTCAGGTTCCAGGCCAGACTCACCAACTTGGAGAGACAGTGAGCAACTTAGCAATTCCCTCTTTCAAAAAATATGTATTATATATATTATGTATATATTCTAATATATATATATAAAATACATACATATATATATATATATATTAGAAATGGGCTGTGGGTATAGCTTGAAAGTAGAATGTCCCTGGGTTCAATCCCCAGTACCTAAACAAAGAAAGAAAGAATGAATGAATGAATGAATGATGTCTTCTCTGGTGGCCTGTGCATCATGGCCTGGGAATAATGCCCACGATTTAGGAGAAGCACCTGGTTTAAAGTGGCAAGATCCAGGTGTCACCACTGTGCTGCCCCTAAGAGCTGGGCAGCTTTTGCAAAATTATTTAACCTCTGGGAGCCACACTTCTGTGTTCCTATATGGGGTTTGCAGGATAAAGTGATGGATATCAATATTTAGCTCAGAGATTAAGTGGGGAGCTGTCTCCTCGGTTTTCTCCTCAATTCCCACCCCCTCCCTGGTTTATCAGTGTTTTCCTGAGCAGCAGAACCAGTAGGATATGTCTCTCTTGTAGATCTCTCTCACGTACAGATGGTTCCTGAGTTAAGGCTGACTTAGGGTTTTTCTAGTTCACGACGGTGCAAAAGTACACTCGCACAGTCATTTGCCTTTTCTCTTTCAGCAGAGTATTCAATAATTACAAGAGAGTCCACACTTATTTAGTAAAAGTAGGCTTTGTATTAGATGATTTGGCCCAACTGTAGGCTGTTGGAAATGTTCAGAGAACATTAATGGCAGGTGAGGCTGATCTATGACTTCTGATAGGTCAGGTCTACAAAATACATCTTATATGATACTGTATGTGTGTGTGTCTGTGTGTGTGTATGTGTGTGTCTGTGTGTGTGTGTGTGTGTGTTACTAGGGAATCCACCCAGGGGTGTTATACCTTTGTGCTACATCCCAAACCCTATTTTAGTTTTTATTTTATAACAAAGACTTGCTAAGTTCCCAATGCTGGCCTCAAATATGCAATCCTCCTGTCTCAGCCTACAGAGTACTGAAATGATATGGGTTTGACACCCCACCTGGTCTTTTTTTTTTTTTTGCGGTACCGGGGATTGAACCCAGGGGCGTTCTACCTCTGAGCTACACCCCTGGCCCTATTTTTTATCCTTTATTTTGAAACTGGGTCTCACGAAGTTGCGGAGGGCCTCACTAATTAGCTGAGGCTGGCCGCGAACCCGGATCCTCCAGTCTCCACCTCCCAAGTACTGGGATTCCTGGTCTACTTTTGATACATTTAATTTATCATAGTTATTAACATATAACCCATATATGTTAGAGTACAAATCTCTCTCATAAATATGTGTATATGAATATATATTACATATATGCGGTATCTGTTTATGTGTAATGTAGTTAATGTCATATAAAAGATGGGAATGGTGGTACATACCTGTAACCCCAGTAATTTGAGACTGAGACAGTAGAATTGCAGTTTGGAAACCAGCCTCAGCAACTTAGCAAAACCCTGATTCAAAAATAAACTATAAAATAGGGCCGGTGGTGTAGCTGTAACTAAGATGATATTTGGCCTACATCTTCCTTACTTTTTCTCTTATTTCTGATTTGGAATCTGGGCAGGGAATGGGGAGCACTGTTTGTTGGATTGCTTCAAAATTCCAGGGGCCATTAGTGTCAGGAGATCCAGGGAAGGCCTGTGCACAGAGGCAGACAGGGCACAAAGGGTGTCTCTACCACCCGGGCTGTCATTTATAGCACAGGAGCCCTGCCAAGAGCCAGGGTCCAGGGAAGCCGGGAGGGAGAGGGAAGCTACTTTCAGGTCTTACTCTAAGCAGCCTCCCTGCAGAGCATCTTTTAGCTAAGGACCAGACCCAGGACCACTTGACAATAATGAAGGCCAAGGTCTTATTAACGTAAACCTGATAACCTCTTCCTCCTGGCCAATGCATAGCAGTGGAGTCCAGTGAAAAGAACGTGGCTCTTGGGGAAAAGAGTGACCAATGTTGGGTCCTTATTTTCTCCATCACTCTCTGCATGACCCAGAGCCACCCACTTAACTTTGCTGAGCCTACCTTCTTCATCTGTAAAATAGAATAAGAAATTTTGCAGAGTTGGTGGGAGGATTAAATAAGATAATGTATGTAAAGCCCCTAGCCTAGCACAGTCTGGCTTTCAGCCACTCATAGGCATTAGTATTTTTCACACAAAGAGTTTTTTAAGCTTCTCTATGTGATGAGTTATAACTGGCCTCTCCTAGCCTATCCATTTACCTCCCACTGTGCCATTTCTAAACAGGGAGACTATGTACACTTGGGCAGAACAAGATGTAGGTTTGGGGGCAGCTATATAGGGCAGGAGCCATCTAATGAGCATGGCTTATTTTTATCCACCAATTTTGCATTTAGACATTGCTATTTTGATACAGGTCAGCCCTTTCGTCCAGTGTTGCTCCTGCTCACCTGCAATGAGTGAGTTATATAACTCCGCTTGACCTCAAGGGCACAAAGCACAACTATAGGAGACCAGAGGCCAGGGCCGGGAACTGGCAGAGATGGCGACACTGCCAGGCCCAGGATCTTTGCTGGGACTTAGAAATGAAGTCTCCTTGGTTTAGTTGCAATTCTTGAAACTATGGCCATTCCCCCAGGGCCCATTGCAGGAAGACTGAGTCAGTAATTTAGCAAAATGCTTTGGCCCAAGAGGAGACAATGTGAGAAGAAATATCAAAGACGTTAGACAGAGCAGTGCTCGAGGCTTCCGTCAGGGAAAACCACAGCCCGCCCGGCTCTCTGGCTTCATATCCTCTAGCTTCTGTTGGCAATAGAATCTTCGTCTGGAAAGTCACCGTCTAACCTGGTGTGTCCCCGCATCCCTGCAATCCAGCTTTGGAAAAACTAAGAATCGGGCCCTACCACCAAGGGATAGAACGAGACAAGCAAGGGGGCATCCCAAGGGGCTCAGTCCCAGTCGCTCCTAAGCTGGCCACTTGGTGAATGTGCAAGATCTCGGGACCTGGTATCTGGGAGGACATGCTCCCTCCCCACCCAGCCATCCAGTGAGAGGCCCTGCAGCTGCTCCCGCCTGAGCCCCTCCCAAGAGCACCAACACCAAGCTCACACCTGGAAAAACCCAAGGGCAGAGAATTGTGACTCTGTGTCCCCCAATTTCCTTTCTCCCCATCATTTCATGGTCTTTTCATCTTTCTCTACAGAAACTCCTCTGAGGAAAGAAGGCTAGAGTGGATTTTCTTCTCTGGAATCACGCTCTCCTGGATGGCTCAGTGGTGAATGCTCATCTGAATCTTTTTTTTTTTTTTTTTTGCGGTACCGGGGATTGAACCCAGGGGTGTTCTACCTCCGCGGTACACCCCTGGCCCTATTTTTTATACTTTATTTTGAAACTGGGTCTCATGAAGTTGTGGAGGGCCTCACTAAGTAGAGAGAGAGAGAGAGAGACAGGGAGAGAGAGAGAGAGAGCGAGCTGAGGCTGGCCGCGAACCCGGATCCTCCGGTCTCCGCCTCCCAAAGTACTGGGATTACAAGCGTGCTCCACCACGCCAGGCCGCTCATCTGAATTTATAATGGGAGGCTCTGCCCTGCATAAATGGCATTCCAACACTGAGAAGGTAGAGAGGGGCCCAGGAGCACCAGAGGGCTGTGGTGACCCTGACCTTCCTAAAATCACAGCCTGACCACCCATGCAGGGGACCGATGCCTTCCTCCACCTGCCCCAGCAGTTCTTGCCCCCCCCACCATCGCATCAGCATACATGTCCGATGGGACACTTGGGCAAAACTGTCACAACAATATTACCATCTGGCTGGGTATGGTGGTGCATGCCTGTAATCCCAGTATATGGAAGGCTGAGACAAGAGGATCACAGGTTTGAGGATGGCCTCAGCAACGTAGCGTGACCCTCAGCAACCTAGTGACCCTGTTTTAAAACAAAAATAGACAGGACTGGGGGTATAGCTCAGAAGTAGAATGCCCCTGGGTTCAACCCCCAGTGTAAAAATAATAATAATAATAATAATAATAATACCATCAACAGAGCACTGTCAAACTAAGAACTTTGCATGCATTATTTTGTTTAATCTTCCCCACACCCCTACTAAAGTTGGTATTATTGTTTTTCCATTTTACAGATAAGGAAACTGTTAGTCAGCTCTCTGCCACTATAACAAATAGTCATTAGCTTATAAAGAGAAAAGGGTTATTTTGGGCTCATAGTTCTGATGGTTCTAGTCTAAGATTATGTGGCCCTGTTTCTACATGGGCCTCTGGCAAAGGAGATACATCATGGCAGGAGCACAGGATGGAGCAAAATAGCTTTCATCACGATCCAGGAAGCAATGAGGAAGACACTAGGGTCCCACTGCCCCCTTCAAAGACACACCGCCAGTGACCTAAGGACCTTCCCATAAGACCCCACCTCCTAAAGGTCCACAGCACCCCCCAATAGTGCTACCTGGGGACTAAGCCTTTAGCTCAGGGTCATTGGAGGACATATCCATATTCAAACCAGAGCAGAAACCCAGACTTGGCGAGGACAAGTGACTCATCCAAGCCACGTAGCTAATAAGCGGCAGAGCCAAGAGTCCACCTGGTTTCCAGCTCCTCCCTCCGGGGAGCTTTCTTTAGTCCCACGCCTCCCCACCTGCAGCTGGCGCAGGAGTTCCCCCCTCTGCTCCCCTAAGTAGCAGCCCGAATCTTGGTCACAGCTGCTCTGTTCTATTTGCTTGTGGGTGTTTTTCTCAGAGGGAAGTCTGCAGATGGTTCTGCAGAGCAGGAACTACGTCTTATTTGTTTTCATGTCCTGTGCCCTGTATAGGACCTGGCACATAATGCCACTAAATCTTAACATTTAGGCTTTCCCAGAGACTGGGTCATCACCTATGGCCTTGTGCACAGCCACGGAGGCAGGTGGCTGCAGGAAGGGACCCTTCACTTAGTTTGCCTGAAGCCACACCCACCGAGGGCACCTTCCGTGGATGCTCACAAGGCACCCAAGGAATCGCCCAGCCATTCTGAACTGGGAGTTAACCCCTTGGCAGCTGGAGTCTGTGATGTACAGCACAAATTCTTCCAATCTGGTCTAAGGCAACCCAGTTAAAGTTTGATTAACTGGGATATAACCTGTGCCAATATGAAGTCCTGCCCATGCCAAACTCATTCTCCCCCATCTTGTCTGGGAACTCGCAGTCCTGGGATGCAAGACAAAGCTGTGAGTTTCCTAAAGCAAGTGGCTCGGCTCACAAATTGCTCTTGCATTCCTCTGACAGCCTAAGCTTGGTTCCTTTCAATTATATGCATGAAAAATAGCACTCAAACTAGTAAACGCTCATGCCCAGCATAGTCTTAAATTATTCAAAACCAGGGTAACGATCCTTTAAATAGAATCATAGAGCTGCCTCTCTTTGCCATAATATCCTTACCTTTAAAAACAAGAATCAACATCACCACTAACAGAGATTATCGTTAGGAATTTTTATTGTTTCTGGTGAAATTAGCTAAATAGAGTGTACCGTAATTAACCTGATTACCTATGCCAACTAGGGGAAAGGGCATCCCTGGACACCAAGATAAAACCCAGTTTTTATCTGGTGTCCCTAAAATTCATTTCCGCTGACAATTGAACCCAAACTGAAGCTCAGACATGGGCTTGAGCCAGACTCACTGGCTGAAGTCAAGAGATTTGTAAACATACTTGTCTCTTGGTATCTGAGGGGGCCATTGGTTCCAGGAATCCACCTGCAGATACGAAAATCCTTGGATGCTCAAGTCCCCAGCATGGCAAAAACAAAAAATAGATAAAAATGGCACAATATTTGCATATAACCTATGCACATCCTCCCATATACTTTAAATCATATCTGGATTACTTATAATATATAATACAATGTAAATACTATGCAAATAATTGTCACACTGTATTGTTTAGGGAATAATAACAAGAAAAAGTTTGTAGATTATTTTAGGTAGCTTTTTTATTTCTGTGACCAAGAGACCTGACAAGACCTGACAAGAACAACTTAGAGGAGGAAAGGTTCATTTGGTTCATGGTTTCAGAGGTCCAGTCCACGGTTGGCTGGCTCAATGCAGAAACATCATGGCAGCAGGGAGTGGTGGAGGAAAAGCTGCTCAACTCATGGTGACTGGAAGCAGAGAGAAAGAGGAAGGGACCAGGGACAGACATAGTTCCCAAGGCCACACCTCCAGTGACCTACCTCCTCCAGCCATAGCCTATCTGCCTGTAGTTACCACCCAATGAGTCCATTCAAATGACTAGTCCATCAATGGATTTGTTGACTGATGAAATTAGAGTCCTGATTCAATTATCTCACTTCTGAATATTATTGCATTGCCAACACATGAGCTTCTCTGGGATCCACCCCATATCCAAACTAACATACATGTTCAGCACATACGCACTCATTTTTTTTTAATATTGTCAATCCATACTTGGTTGACTCCACAAATGCAGAGTCCATGGATACTACGGACAGACTAAGTTTGCTTGAGTCCGCAGATCCGCCCATCTTGCCAGGGGTGGTCTTCCCTCACTGGGATAACTGGATGTAAGAACGACTCCTTGCTGCACTGTCACCTTCTTGTGCCCACATGCCAGGCCTCAAGCCTCTGTCACTCTCCCAACCTTTGTTCCCCATGGCGCCCTCTAGGCCTGGTGCATGGTACTGTGGTTCTGGCTCGGACTGGATTCTTTTCCAACCAACCAGATTGCAGGGTCTGGGGTGAACGCTCCCTTAGCTCAATTCATCACTGGGGTGGGGTGGGGGTCATAGTCCCCTTACCTGAGTGTGTTGGAGGGGGCACACCTGAAGCCTGGCCAGGGTGAGTGGTAGAATAAGATAGAAAGTCCCCACAGCATGGTGTGTGTTATCAGAGTCCTGTTCCGGGGACACCTCCCTTGAGAAGCCCCCCAGATCTCCCATGCTCCTCATCAGCTCCCCATTTTTTGTGTGGCACTGAGGACTGAACCCAGTGGCATTCTACCTCTGAACTACACCTCCAGCCCTCTTTTATTTTGAAACACGGTCTCACTAAGTTGCAGAGGGCCTCACTAAGTTGCTGAAGCTGGCCGTGAACCTGCGATCCTCCTGTCTCAGTCTCCCAAGTACTGAGATAACATGCATGGGCCACCATGCTTGGCCCTCATCAGCCCCTTCTAAAAAACCCTGACACTCCCAGACACTCTACCCTTGAATTTTGCACCTAATGGCTCTCCTGTTTTGATTTTTCATGTGAATTCTATTTTCCCAATGATATTTCAAGATCTTTTAGGAACAAGGAGTTTTTCATACTTATATTACTTCATCTTTTTCCCCCTTAAGCTTCATAACACTTGTCAGGGTGTCAGGGAGCTCCAAGCACTCAATAAATACTACCAGAGAGTGATGAATGAATTCTGAACACACCCTCACCCAGCATGACATCTTGCACATCAAGGCTCAACACATGTCTGTTGAATGAATGAATGAATGAATGAGTGAGTGAATGAATGAATGAACGCTCTCCTACTTCCTTATCCATCTTACTCACCAGTCCAGTTTTCTGAGACACAATAAAGATATGAAAAACGGAGTGAGACAAAAATATAATAGAGTGGGATGAAGCACTTGGTATTTAAATGGTATCTGTACTTTTTATGGAGATTCACAGTTATTGGCAGAGGGAGCCGGATGTATACGTGAAAAACACATTCACCCTAGGCCCATCCCTGGGATTTCTACTTGCATCACTTCTCAAAAGCCCCCTGCTTCTTCAGTAGCTGTAAAGCAAGCCACAGGATGGCCAAGTTTAATATGAAAAAACAGTAGCATACATTTAAACTGCTGATATTCTGAGATAAAAACTTGCCTGGTGCTTTAATGCTGTTAGCTGCTATCTGCACAAATAGATTTCTATTTACTAATGGTGGCAATTAAGGCAAAGTCTTAGGCTTCACAAAGCAACTGCTTACTCAAGCAGATATGCTAATCAATTTTCCTGCCATGCTGAATTTTTAATTCTAGCTTTGTATGTTGTACCCACAGTCTCAGAATGGGAAGCCACTGTTCTATAATATCCATCCCCTTGGCCACCTAGGAAAGCCTGATTAGCAGTGACCAGTGAGATTCTGCTTAAAGAAAGTTTAAATGAATGGCACAGAAACTCTTGTCTGTATAACCTTTGACACATCACCTCTTCTCAGTTTCCTCATTTGTAAAATAGACATACAATTTTGCAATTAAATGTAATCATTTACAGAATACACTTAGCATATTGCATAGACTAACAACTATTCAATAAAAGCCATTGCAAAAATGATCATATAAAATATATTATTGTATAATACATACATGGTGGTGTTGATGCTGAACTAAATGCATGTGAAGTTGGAACCTGAAGAGGTCATATTAGGCCATAAACGTTTGTTTTGATTTGGGTTTAGAATGTACCCCAAGAGGCTCATGTGTTGAAAGAATATCCCCAATGCGACAATACTCAGAGGTAAAATAATTGAATCAGGGGTCTGATTTCATCAGTGGATCAATTCATTGATGGACTTACTTGGTGGTAACTGCAGGCAGGTGGGGCGTGGTTGGAGGAGGTAGGTCGATGGGTGTGGTCTTGGGGATATTATATATGCCCCTAGTCCCCTGCTCTCCTTTTCTCTGATACCTGGCTTCCATGAGATGAGCTGCTATTCTCTGCCACACATCATGCCACCATGATGTCTGCCTTGGAGTTGGCTGACTATGGATGGTACCTCTCAAACTGTAAGCCCAAATAAACCTTTCCTCCTCTATGTTGTTCATGTCAGGTATTTTGGTCACGGCCATGGAAAAGCAGACTAAAACACTCATAGAAGGAAAGGAAGGAGGAAGAAGCAAGCATCAAAGAGACTACAAGCTCCTAGCTTCCCACTTCTGGCTCCACTGATTCTTTTGCTCTCAGATGTTTATAAAATTCACTCAGGTGCCCATAAGCAAATGCCCTACGGTAGTCAGCCTCCAAGATGCCCCTCAGTATTCTTCACCTCCTAGTAATCATGCCATGTACAGACCCCTCCACCTTTGAGGCTACATCATAAAATACACTGTGGTTTCTCCCCGTCTCTCAGATCATTCTGGTGGAAGCCATGTACTGTGCTGTAAAAAGAGGCTGACATTCTGAGGAACTGTGGCCTCCTGCTAATGCCCTGTGAGGGAGCCATGTTGGAAGCAGACCCTCCACCCAGGCAAGCCAACATCTACAGCTTCGAGAGAGAATCTTAGCCATACCAACAGCTGGGCCACTCCCAGATTCCTGGCCCTCAATTACTAAGATAGTGAGTGCTCATTGTTTCATGTACCATGTTTGGGAATAATTTATTACACAAAAATAGAAATGAGCTGGGCATGGTGGCGCACGCTTGTAATCCCAGTACTTTGGGAGGTGGAGACCGGAGGATCCGGGTTCGCGGCCAGCCTCAGCTCTCTCTCTCTCTCTCTCTCTCTACTTAGTGAGGCCCTCCGCAACTTCGTGAGACCCGGTTTCGAAATAAAGTATAAAAAATAGGGCCGGGGGTGTAGTGCGGAGGTAGAACGCCCCTGGGTTCAATCCCTGGTACCGCAAAAAAAATAAAAATAGAAAGATTTGGGATTTGGGGGATTTGCTGTGGGAGGGATTGGACCCAGGGCCTCTCGTGCATGTAGGCAAGCACTCTGCCACTCAGCCACACCCCAGCCCTTAACTCTGGTTTTAACAATGGCTGAGTCTAACAACTATTTAGCAAAAATCCCTTTTTAAAAAAATGAGCATTCAGCTCTTGTAAGCCTGTACAAGCCAGGTCTAGTACCGAGCTAGGTGGGTAGGAAGAAAACGTGGGCAGCATGTGGTAGCCAAGGGTCCACGTTCACGGCACAGGAAGACCCTCCTGGGCCATCCAGAGATATCTGGACAGAATTGAATGGAGCGATTGAAATCCAACGCAAGGCGTCGGCACTGAGGTCCTCTCCCTCTGCGAATGCAGCCATGCAGGATGCTTCCATAATGCAGCCCCCACCAGGACAGAGCGCTCCCTGCGCCTAAGCCGGAAAGCTAAGTCTTTCCCCACCCTTCCCTAGAGATGCCTGGTGATGCTGCCCCGGCCCTGCTCCCTTCTCCTCTGCCTGGGATGAGCCGGGTCGCAGGACACGTTCCAGGCTCGCTCCCTCCTCACATACCCACCGTGGCCACAGACTTCTGCCGGAGCCTGAGAGCAGAACCAGCCCTGAGATGGCCAGCCTGGACCAGCAGCTCCTAAGCCCTGAAGAGGTTCTGCCCAGAGCACAGTCAATAGAGCAGCCCAAGTCCAAAAAAAGAAAGGGCTACGGAACGGATCTGTGTGGTGACACAGCGTGAGCGCAATTAATTGTTGTCAAAGCGTTTTGCCGGCTGCGTTCATCCCTTATGCAGGAGAACAGAACTGTCATAACGATGACAACTTTATTCAACATTGGTGCAATTACCCAGCCTAAAAATAGGAAGCAACACGGAGGTTTTTCTTTTGGGGGGTGGTTAACTCTTACCCATGTTGCAAGCCTAGGACAGTCCGCCCCCAGGATCCAGGGAGGAAGGGAAGGAAACTAAGATTCATTGAGTGTTGCTATGTGCTACTAGGAGAAGCAGCTTACCCGTTTTATCCACAGACTCCTACGACGCTGTGAAGGAAGGGGCAGTGGAGCGGAGCGCAGGAACAGGGCTTGTTGGGAGATTGTCCAGACAGGTTCTCTGCGACAAGCTCTGTACAAGTTTACTCATCATAACAACAGAGGGAGGTCCTATTACCCCATTTTACAGATGAGAAAGCTCGATCTCAGAAAGGTTAAGAAGCTCAGATAAGATCCACTAACCCAAATCCTTCTTTTTTCTTTTTTTCTCTTCTCTCTCTTTCTCTCCCTCCCTCTCCCTCTCCCTCCCTCTCCCTCTCTCCCTCCCTCCCTCCCTCCCTCCCTCCCTCCCTCTCTCTCTCTCTCTCTCTCTCCTCTTTCTCTCTCTCTCTCTCCTCTTTCTCTCTCTCTCTCTCCTCTTTCTCTCTCTCTCCTTTCTTTCTTTTAATTTGGTGCTGGAGATTGAACCCATGGACATTCTATCTCTGAGCTACACCCCAGCCCTTTTTACTTTTTATTTTGAAACAAGGTGTTGCTAAGTTGCTGAGGGTCGTGCTAAGTTTCTGAGGATGACTTCAAACCTGCCATCCTCCTGTCTCAGCCTCCCAAGTACTGGGATTACAGGCACATGCTTCCACACCGCTGTCCAAATCCTTTTTATTATGAAGCTAGGAGTCAGACATGGTGGTGCACATCTATAACCCCAGTACTTGGGAAGCTGAGACAGGAGGATTGCAGGTGTGAGGCTAGCACATGGTAATTTACTTTATTTTTTTTTCTATGGTACTGGGGATTGAACCCAGGGGTATTCAACCTTCAAGATATACCCCTAGCCCTATTTTTTATTTTATTTTGAAACAGGGTCTCACTAGGTTGATGAGAGTCTCACTACTTGCTAAGGCTGTCCTCGAACAAGTGATCCTCCTGTCTCATCCTCCCAAGTACTGCGATTACAGGCATGTGCCACCAAGCCCGGCTTAGTTTTCAAAATAAAAAATAAAAAGGGACAGGAATGTAGTTTGGAGGTAGAATGTCCCTAGGTTCAATCCCCAGTACCACAAAAAAGAAGAAGATAAAGAAGGAGGCAGAGGAGGAGGAGGACAAGGAAGAGGAGGAGGAGGAGGAAGAAGAGGAGAAGGAGAAGGACAAGGAGGAGGAGGAGGACAAGGAGGAGGAGGAGGAGGACGAGGACGAGGACGAGGAGGAAGAGGAGGAGGAGGAGGAGAAGGAGGAGGAGGAGGAGTTGGTCTCACCTAGTTGCTTGCTGGGAGGTGTGAGGGAAGCAGAGCCGCACCCCGGAGGGCCCCTCTCCTGGTGCACAGTCCTCCCCTTTTCCCTTATCCATCACTCCCATTGCCCTCTATGAAATGCATCGCCCTTTCAGGAATGCAAAAATGATCACGACCCTAGAGTCAAAAGGACTCAGGTTGCAATCTGGGCTCCGTGACGTCAGCAGCTGTGAGCTTGGCTCATGCGCCTGGCCTCTGTAAGCTCTGGTACCTGCAACTATAAATCAAAGATGGCCGTATTCCTACTTTACAACACTGTTGTGAGGATAAAACGAGACCACGTACATCAGCTGCTTTGTAGAGCCCAGCATGCAGTCAGCATTCAACTGCAATGTCATTACTGGCTGGAGAATGTAGCATTGAGACGCGGAGTCAGGTCCCAGCCCGACCTCCACTCAGGTACCGTAGATGGAGGGGGCCGGGTCCAGGGATCTTCTCTCCATTCCTACATGGCCAATTGGCCCCCAAGGTCCCCCTGAGGGGTGGGAACTTGCCTTGGCCTGGGCACAGGGCAGAGAAGAAGGCGTACTTACCCTGTGGCAGGCCATGTTCTGAGTTATTTGCAGATATGAATTCATTTAAACTTTATAGCAAACCGGAGTGGTGCGTGCTACTCTTCTCCCACCTTAGCAAAGTGAAAGCAAGATTAAGTGGTTCCTTCCCGCCCCAGTACCCTCCTGTCCCTTCTTCAAAGAAAGGGGACCAATTCACCAACCCTGTCCCCCTGATGGGGGAAATTTTTTTTATACTGGGAATTGAACCCAGGAGTATTCTATCTCCAAACTACACCCCCAGCCCTTTTATTTATTTTATTTTGAAACAGTCTCACTAAGCTGTTGGGGGGTCACTCTAAGTTGCTGAGGCTGGCCTCAGCTGTGCGATCCTCCTATCTCAGCCTCCCGAGTACTGGGATCATAGGCATGTGCCACCACGCCCAACTAGAAACTCTTCTTGACTTGTGCTTGGTCCCATGAGCTCTCCCTTACTTGAGGAAAATATTTGCTTTGTGATTATCAACGTTCTGGAAAATTCTAAGGAGTTTCTCTTCTTTACTCTCTTGTTCCTTTTGGTCTTTTCTGTGGGATACATGAGAGACAAAGACATCCAGGCGAGTGAAATTATGTGAGAAGCAGCAGGCGTGGGTTTAAATCCCAGCTGTGGCTACGCACAGCCCTGACTAGCTGTGGATCTCTGCGAGTGACTCATCTTCTGAGCTCTTTCATCTATAAAACAGATAACATCTATCGCATGGTATTGTGATGTGGACCAGAAAAGTCTACAGAGCGATGCCTGAGCCCTGCATCTGTAACCCTGGTTATTATCTGGCCACTGGCTGGCAGCAGTGAGCTCTGGGCTAGTTCACCCTGGGAAGACGCTGCCCAGTGACCTCCCGGTGAAATGGGGTAGGCGTATCTGCCTTGCTTTGTGCAATCATTGTGAGGACTGGGTTAGGTCACAACAGAAGCACTTAACACAGCACCTGGCGCACAACACGCGCTCTATCAACTGCTCCCACCGCTCCTTTCCACCCTCGTGACCAGCCTCTTCCCTAGGATTGAAAATGGGCTGAAGTCAGGTGCAGTGGTGCACACCTGTAATCTCAATACTTGCTAGGCTGACACAGGAGGATGGCAGGTTTGAGGCCAGCCTCAGCAACCTAGTGAGACCCTCAGCAATGTAGTAAGACCCTGTGTCAAAATCAAAAAATAAAATAGGGCTAGGGGGTGTAGTTCACAGGTAGAGTGCACCTGGGTCTAATCCCCAGTATAAAGGAGAGAGAGAGAGAAGAGAGGGAGGGAGAGGGAGAGGGAGAGAGAGAGAGAGAGAGAGAGAGAGAGAGAGAAGAGAGAAGAGAGAAGAGAGAAGGAAGAGGGGGAGGGGGGGGGGGGGGGGGGGGGGGGGGGAGGGAGGGAGGGAAGGAAGGAAGGAAGGAAGGAAGGAAGGAAGGAAGGAAGGAAGGAAGGGGAGAAAGAAAGAAAGAAGAAAGAAAGAAAGAAAGAAAGAAAGAAAGAAAGAAAGAAGAAAAAGATTGGTTGAAAGGCCCAACAGATCACTGGAATTATTTCCCAGGCATGACTTGTGGCAGGAAAATATTTGGATGTTTCTCTTTCATAAACCTAACATCTGCCTAAGAGACATGTGTAGTTTTTAAAGCTTTTAAAAAACTACCTCAGAGAAGAACCTCCCACCTAATTAAAAAAAATACTCCAAGCACTTCTTCTACAGCTCTATGTTTTAAGTCTCCTTTTCTCAAAAAGTCAACACTCCATCAAACTTGAATAGGACCCTAAGCTATTTTGCTAGCTTCCGGGGGTGATGGAGAAGACATCTGGATTCAAAGGCAAGTTTGCGACTGCTCTCGGAGCCTTAGCTTCTTCACTTACAAAATGGGGGGAAAGGATAGTACTGACTCCACAGGATTGTGAGGGGGACCCAATGAGATGTGAAGACAATCTATAAAATATAAAACACTATGTAAATGTAAATTGTTATCATTTAGAGAGATGGTGTCACATTTAATACTCAATTACAACAAATGAGGCTCTCTCCCTCTTAAGATGGCCCGCATTCTCCCTTGAACGTGTATCCCCCACTTTCCTAAATAAACCTCTGTCTTTGTAAAAAAAAAAAAATGAGAGCCTTTTGGATTTGGTATCTGTGAATTTTCTGATTCTGTCTTAACAGTCTTTGTGTAACTGGGTCTCCTGTTATAAGCTGTTTCACAGCCTTTTGGAAGGAGGCGAAGTATAAAAACAAGCGAAACAGCTTCCCGGTGAGAAGTCAGCTGGCCCTTTACCTTCTCCATGTCAGTTGCATTTAAAGGGTTAGATTTGGTGTCTGCAGCCTGAAATTCTCTGTGTCTTACATCCCTGGATGAAGGTGACTCAGGCATGGAGCCAGGCCGAGACCAGGCAGCCCTGAAGGTCGCCTTCCATCCCTGACAACAGTTACCCAGCCAGAAGAAAGGGTACTGACCAAGGAAGTCTCCTCCCAAAAGCGCCTCCTCAAATTCTCTGTTTTCTACCACTTGCCTCCTAGCAGGGGCCTGCGTTTTGCTTTCTGTGGAATTTTTAGAAGCACAATGCCTTTTGGAAATTTTGCTTTTTCGACCTACGAGTTTGCCAACCATATGGAGATCGGGGTGGGGCTGAAATGAGAGAGCCAGGAGGTGAGACACTGAAGTTGTCGCTGCATTTTAAACATAGCACACGACGTGTTACACAAACACCATTCATAAACCTGAGTCACAGGTTTCAGATGGGAGCTGGGTACATATATAAATAGCCTGTGCATGTTAAACAGTAAGAAAGCGAGGAAGTTGGGGGAATAAGGTCGAAATCATTGTGCCCAATTTAAACATTTTAAAAATCTCAGCTGTGTCATTATTTACACCCCCCCCCAACAATTCCCACACTAAAAAAGGAGAGAAAGCCAACTGGAAAATTCTAAATAGCTGATATCCTCACGCTGAACTAAACAGTACAAACGATGCGGTGTCATAAAGTGAAGTTATAATTATGTCGTCTCACTTCCTGGCTGCCGAGGCCCACGGCACAGACTGCCACCCGGCAGGATTTTTACCAAAAGGTGGCTTTGATAAGCATTGGCCAGCTGGTTTGCATTAAATGACACTGATGGATTTTGGTGGCAGCAGAAAAATGTGCCATGTGATAGTGGGGCACTAACACCTCGGACATGTCACAAATCCATTTTCCCCTTATGCCCCCTCCCCAGCTCACCCAGTGACATTGAACAGAACTCATGGCCAGCCCACCACCCAAAGCCAGCGCACACAGTGACTGCCCCAGGCTAAAGCAGAGTATAAAACTACACATCCCAGCAGGCTCAAGGCTGGTCCAGCCTGTCACTGAGGCGAGGGGCGTGGCCTCAGCTTGGAGGAACCAAAACAAGTCTTGGGTGGCCCACGACATCGTCCAGGCTTTCAGACCCTGAGCCCCAAGACTTGGCCTTGACTCTCGGTCATTCTGCTACCTAGCAGCCTGCTGGCCTCGTTCACACTGTCCGGGAACTCCACGTGAACTTGAACTTGCAAGGTGCTGTTCGATGAAGTGGGGTCAGGAGGCAGCGGTTGACTCTCAGGAGAGGTTTCATGTCTCGGCACCTACTTCCCGGTGCCCCCAGAAGGACCCCACAACCCGTGTGTGGGATTTGAAAGCCGAGGACTGTGACATGTGGGGCCACAAGAGACACATGTGAGTAGCTCAGCCTGGCCACCGCCTGATTTCAGTTCCTTCCGGTTCAGTCACTGCCTGCCGGGTCTCTTTCTCACTCTGGTCCTTCCTCCTGTCCCCAAGAGATGTGGACTCCTCGGCCTCAGCCTCTCCCATCTCAGTCTCTGATGAAGTGCGTGGTCTCTAGGTTAAGAGCTCACTAAAGTGTAGATCATGCTGGATACAGAAAGAAAATGGAAAACAGGCGTTAGCGGGAGCCCGCGAAGGACTCGAGTCAGCTCTCAAAAGAGGCGCTTCCAAAGGCTGGACCCCCGGCTTCTCCTTCCTCCCGTCACCAGAGCACCTGGTCTACCCTCTACTGCGCCCCTACGACTTCCCATAACGCGGAAATGAACGTTTGTTAGGACAGTATTTTGTGCCCCTTGGATGAAAGATGCGGTTGCTCTCAGTGTCTATTATTATTCTCATCAGGATGATTGCTATGGCTCTTGTTCCTTCTCCCACAATTGCAGGGCAGGTCTCTGAGGAGCGAGGGGTGCAGCAGGTTCCTTATGCCACCAGCTGCCACCACATGCTTACACAGTGGCTGTGTCCAGGCCCCAGATGCCACTGCAAAATGCTAGAGCCGGGGAAGATCGTCATCGCCACCGCCAGGGCGCCGATGCGTGAACAAGGCTCTTTGAACATTCAAACTAAGTGAATTCTACATTGGGTAACTCCCTTGCCCTCCTTTTAAAACAAACTCCAGGCATTAAAAGCATGGGTCTTAAGATAGTACCCCAAAAGTACTGGGGCGGGGAGGGGGTGCGTCCTCTGCTGTCAGAAGGAGCTTCAGATTAATTCTGCAAGGTGATGAATGGTTCACATCAAAATGTACTACTTCAAACACTGGCAGAAACAAAAACAACCACCTTTTCACATTAGGAGGGAAAGGGATAGTCTAAGAAGCAAAACCAAAGCAAGGGAACGGCAATGCTTTCCTTCGAACCCTGTGCAGCGGTGAAGGCCAGCGAGCTCTGCTGCGCAGCCCAAGTTCCATGCTCACAGAGCACGGCTGGTTGGGTCTGCGGCCGAGGGACTTATTTTCGCTGCACAGTACAGCAAGGTGGGGAGCGACATCCTAACTCCAAAGCCAGTCCTTCCTCCAACAACACACTGGCCTCACTGTGGATGTCTTTAATTCACTTCCACTTATTCTTTTATTCGATATTTATTGAGCACCTACTGCATGCCAGGCCCACGCTCTTGGTGCAGGAAAACAGTGGTGAGTGTGTAGGCCCGATCCCTGCTTTGAAGAAACGAATAGCCAAGCTGGAAGAAGAGACACCAAGGACTCACAACACCTACCATGTGCTGGGCACAGGCCAGGGCACCGCAGATACACAGGTGAATGAAACAGATAAATCCTCTGCCATCAAGGGACAAGTTCACCATAAATAACATAATGACAGACTGAGAAATAAACCTGAGAAGAGGCAGCCACGATCCAGAATAGCTGGTGTTTGGGTTTGGATCTGCAGTGTCCCCCAAAGCTCATGTGTCAGGCAACGCAGCAACGTTCAGAGGAGGGGCGATTAGATCCCATGGGCCGCAACTTCATCATACATTAACCCATCGGTGGCTGAAGGACTAGTGGGAAGTGGCGCAGAGCTGGAGGAAGTAGGTCACTAGGACTGTGCCCTGGAAGGGTTTATCTTCTTTCTGGTACCTTCTCTCTCTCTCTCTCTCTCTCTCTCTCTCTCTCTCTCTCTCTCTCTCTCTGATTCCCGGCTGCCAGGAGCTGAGCAGTTTTCCTTTGCCACGCCCTTCTGCCATGATGTTCTGCCTCACCTCAGGCCCAAAGCAATGGAGCTGGTTGATCATGGACTGAATCTTCTAGAAACCATGAACCAAAATAAACCTGCCCTCCTCTAAGTTATTCTTGTTGGACATTTTGGTCACAGCAAGGAAAAGCTGACAAAAACACCTGGGAAGGAGGGCGGTGCTGCAGGTGGATAGCGTGGGCCCACGTCACACGCTGGGTTGGAAAAGATCTTTCTAGTGCATAGGCTGAGCATTCACACTGGACTCACTAGCCAGTATCAGAATTCGCCTGTCCCCATCCCACGTGACCCACAGACATCACGTGGTCCACGACATGAAGTGAGAAGGGGAGGGCGGTGGGGGCCATGCGGTTAGCACAGTGTGGCGGACCGAGCGTGGGCCCTGGAGCCAGGTAAACTGCTAATTATTAGCTAGGGGCTTGGACACATTTCTTAGGTTATCTGAGGTTCTCAGGAACCTCAAACTGTAAAATGCCTTTACGTGGCCCTCAGCCGTGGTCACGTGAGTCTCCAGTCCTGTGCTCAGCTCAGAGGCAGCTCTGCACACCCAGGGTTGGGGGGCCCTCCTCCCTCTCACAGTGGCCTGGCCTGAAGGGCTGTGCTCTTTCCCTACTCTGGGTCTGGGTTTGAGAGCCCCTGAGGTGGGAGAGACAGGGTCTTCCAGGAGACCCGAAGTACACCAAGAAGTCAGTTCAACAGGGACCATGGGTGCGTCCAGGGTCCCAGTCAGGCGGCAGGAGCATTGCTTACAATTGTGTTTTGGAAAAAAAATAGTTACCAAACATAACATGAAGGCAGTGCCAAACTGAAGTGACAGATGACGACAGAATTTCAGGACCAGACTGTTACAGGATGATCGCACCTACTTGGGGGCCTGGGAGCCACCGGCACCACTGCTCTGCTCTGTCTGGGACTCCCTGTGCCTTGGCTGCAACAGTTACTGCCTCAAAACTGAGAGGAGGTGCTTGCCTTGCCTCAGTGTCCCGGACTGAGGTGGATCCCAGGCTAGTGGGGCAGGAGCCAGAGAAGGCCCTGGCTTCGTTCTGCAGGTGTTAAAGAGGGACAGTGCTGTCTCCGGGCATGGGCCACTCAGCCTAGGACTCTGCAGAAGGTCAGTCTGCAGCCCAAGAAGAAGGCAAGGTTGGCTACATTGCAGAGAAGACACATTAGAGGGAGGCCACCTAAGAAACCCGCAGTGTGCGGCGTCTCTAAGTGCAGGAGAGCCTGGTGGGCCCCACAGGAACCGGCCTGCGTGGCTCAAGAGTTCAGCTGTGCAGCCAGAAAGACTCGGGCGAACTGCTGGGCGTCTCAGAAATTTCCATAGAGGCGTCAAAGCCCCACCAGGTTCCCTGCAAGTTGAAAAAGAGATGTCCCAGGGTACTCCATTGAGGGAGAAACCCTGAACCTGGACCAATGCTGAGTCCAAGAAGAAAGTGCTAGAATAACCCAAATCCCCTCCACAGCTGAGTTAGTCCAGGGGAGGTAGACCTCTAGGCCTCTGAATCTACGGACATCAGATGGGGGAGGGGGGTCGCAGAACCAAGCACCCCAGAGTGGCAGGTGTCTTTCTAGCTGTGCATCTGAATCTGGGGGGGGCTCATTTAAAATGCAGATGTCAGCCGGGCATGGTGGTGCATGCTTGTAATCCCAGTACTTGGAAGGTGAGACAGGAGGATCCAGGTACGCGGCCAGCCTCAGTTACTCAGTGAGGCCTCCACAACTTAGTGAGACCCTGTTTCAAAATAAAAAGAATAAGAAAATAGGGCTGGGAGTGTAGCCTGGAGGTAGAATGCCCCTGGGTTCAATCTCCAGTACCGCAAAAAAAAAAAAATTAAATTAAATAAAATACAGATGCCATTGGGGAGTGGTGGCACGTGCCTGTAGTCCCAGTATTTGGGAGGCTGAGACAGGAGGATCGCAGGTTTGAGGCCAACCTCTGCAACTTAGTGAAGTCCTCAGCAACTTAGTGAGACCCTGTTTCATAAAAAAAAGCAATTAAAAAGGACTGGGGGTGTAGCTCAGAGAATTTAATTTAATTCTCATTCTTAGAAGTACTAAGAATGAGACGCTGTATTGTTGTTTGGAAATGGAAAGCAAACATCAGCCAGACATGGTGGCACACACTTGTAATCCCGGTACTTGGGAGGCTGAGACAGGATCACAGGTTCGAAGCCAGCCTCAGGAAGTTAGCAAGATCCTTAGGAACTTAGCAAGACCCTGTGTTGCTGGGCGTGGTGGCACATGCCTGTAATCCCAGTACTTGGGGGGCTAAGACAGGAGGACTGCAGGTTCGCGGCCAGCCTCAAGCAATTTAGTAAGGTTGTCAGCGACTAAGTGAGACCATCTTTCCAAATAAAAAATAAAAATAGGTTTGGGGATGTAGCTCGGATATAGAATGCCCCCGAGTTCAATTCCTAATGCATATGTACACACACACACACACACACACACACACACACACACACACACAAGACCCTGTGTCAAAATAAAAAATAAGCTGGGTGTGATGGCGCACACCTGTAACTCCAATACTTGGGAAGCTGAGACAGGAGGATTACAGGTTTGCAGCCAGCATTAGTGAGACCCAGTTTCAAAATAAAAAAAATAAAATAGGGCTGAGGGTGTAGGTCAGAGGTAGAATGGTCCTTGGTTTAATCCCCAGTAACCACCCCACACACACACATAGATAGATGATAGATAGATAGATAGATGATAGATAGATAGATAGATAGATAGATATGATACAGATGCCTAGCCCCTGAAAATCTGACTCAATAGAACTAAGCCCAGGAATCTGCATTTTTAAGAAGCACACCCTCTTCACTTCCTGCCCCTCACTTTGACAGATTTTCTAGAGCTTCCCTAAGACAGCCAGTGGTTAAGAATTCTGTCTTTGGGATCAGACTTGAGGTAGGCTTCCAGCTGCAACACTATTAGCCATGACCTTGGGGAAATTATCCACCCTCTCAGACCCAGTTTCCTCCATTTTAACACGCGGGGGGAGGATAGTATTTATCCCAGGAAGCTCTGAGCGCAGAGCCTGGCTTGTTTTTAAATGCTGGACAAGGCAGCCACTTCCCAGACCATCACGGCCCGATCTGGACCCAGAGGTGGCCGTGGAGTCTAACACACCCCTTCCCTCCACCATGCCTGCGGGAGACAGCACTGGAATGTCTGGGGGTATCCACGGCCCTGCCACTGGTAGCGACAGGACAGCAGCAGGAACAGGAGAAAGAACCCAGATAGGAGCGCAAAGTGGAGCCGGCAGGAGGAGATGTTCCCAGAAAAGGCACTCTGGGGTTTCAAGCCCCAAGAGCATCTGTTTATAGCTATCTGCTTAGCTAGGGAGTTCTGAGTGAAGAGGTGAAGAGAGGGGAGGTTCCGGAAATGGAATTGCAAAGCCAGCAACTTTTCTCAGTTAGAATGGTATTATATAATATCGGAAGAATTGTTAAGCGTAAGCATTTAATGACCCAGTGAGCCACTCGGAAGTGTGACTGCCACTGAGGGGTCGCTGCTATGGTAGCCAAGAATCTTTACCAACAGGCTCAGGGGCAACGAGGCTGTGCTCCCGGGCCACAGGTTACCTGACGGGCTGAGGTGCAGGGAGTTGAGAGGAGAGGCCACCTGCCATTCGCCAACTTCTCCCTAGGAGGTGTTGGTAGAATGTGTTTACCTGTGTGGCCCAAGGATGTGCACGGGACCTCCAGCCTTTATACAGAAGCGCTGAACCGCCCTCCCAGGCCACCTCCCAAAGCCCGGGGGAGATTCCCTTCCATCTGCTGCATGAGTCGAACCTGCCAGGAAGGGCAGACACTCACCAGTACAGGTAGTAGAAGAAGGAGAGGAGATAGAAGGCCAGCTTACACCAGGCCTCCTTCTGACAGTAGCTCAAGGTGTCTGCATTCATGACCACCGGCGGGTCGTAGGCCAGTTCTGAACTATCCGCCGGACAGTGGAAATACCTGTGGGAGAGAGGACAGGGCGTCACTGGCTTCTGGGACTTCCAACATGGTCTGGGCCACGCCCTCCTGATACAGGTCTTCCCTCTGGCGATCCCTGCCAATCAGCTGTCTACATTCTGCGCAAGTCACAGTCTGGACACTGCTGACGTGCGGCTCTGCCACCACTTGCTAGCAGGTGCTGAGTCCTCCAAAACTTATCTCCACTGGCATCATGGCGATTTTGCCCATATGCAAAGATGCACTCACAGAAAGAAAACTGTCTCCTAGTGTCCTCTGGTGGGTACCAGGAAGATGTCAACGTGATAGAGATGCAGAGCTCCCCTGCCACTGCCTCAATGGCACTGTATCTACATTCTACTTTAAAAATTACTTTGAGCCAAGTGTGGTGGCGCATGCCTGTCATCCCAGCACTTGGGAGGCTGAGACAGGAGGATCGCAGGTTCAAGGACAGTCTCAGCAACTTAGTGAGGCTGCCAGCAACTTAGCAAGACCATGATTCCAAATAAAAAAATAAATCAATAAAAAGAGTTGGGGGGGTGTAGCTTGGAGGTAGAATGCCCCTGGGTTCAATCCCCAGAGCCACACACACAAAAAAAAGATTAATTACTGGGCTAGGGATGTCACTCAGTAGTGCACTTGCCTAGCATCTACATGGTCCTGGGTTCCATCCCCAGCACTGCAAAAAAAATCTAATTTTTTCAGATTATGCATTTCCCTCCACCCAGACCCTCATCTATATTCCTGAGTGCTCTGGGAGGGGCATCATATTCCAGCTTCAGTGTAAAGCAGCTTTCAAGTTATGTGTGAGTGTATGTGTATATGTGTGTGTATGTGTGTGTGTGTGTGTGTGTGTGTGTGTGTGTGTGAGTGTGTGTGTGTTACTAGAGATTGAACCCAGAGGTATTCTAGCTTCAAGCTACACCCCCAGCCATTTGTTTGTTTTGAAACAGGGTCTCACTAGGTTGCTGGGAGTCTCACTAATTTGCTGAGGCTTATCTCAAACCTGTGATCCTCCTGTCTCAGCCTCCCAAATACTGGGATTACAAGCATGCGAAACCACGCCCAGCTCTTTTTTTCTTGGTAAAAGGACCCAGAACAGCTAAAAGGACATTGGGAGGCTCGCATCCACACCAGCTCCACACCAACGGGCAAGGCCGGGAGGAGAGCGGCCTCTGGTGAGATCCAGACCCCAGGTTGCTGCCCTCAACAGGGCCCTGCCCCCAGGGAGTCCGAAAACACAGAGCAGCCGACATTGCCCAACCAGCTACTTTTTAGTCCCTCTGGGCAAGAATCCCTCGAGGCAGGAGTGTGAATTCATGGCTCCTGCCAGGCGCTGAGACAGGTAGTGGCTCTCAGTCCTGAGGAAGGTCAAGACACTGATCACACTGGCTTGGAGGGCCAGCCCTGTAATGCCGCAACGTGGAGAGCCTGAGTTTCAGTCCCCTCTCCCTTCCCCTTCAGAGTGTGGTAGAACACAAAAAAGTACTAAATTGGAAGGCTGAGATTTAGTCCCCTCCCCGGTGTTGCAGGAGAGTGTCCCCATAGTCTGACTTCAGGGGCAAAAAGAAGCTTCCAGGCCGATGTGCAGGCCTTTCTTTAATCAGTGGCTGATGTCCCAGGTAGTTAAAGAGGGAAAGAAACTTTATTACATCTAACAGGCGCATATGGGGGCTCTCCTGCTAGAGCCAAGCAGTGCCACTTCCCTGCAGTCCCCTCAACACAGAGAGTTTGTCTTGTCTCTCCTTTATCAAGCAAATGATTTGCTTATATTCTGGGAGGGCCCCTGCTGCGGGTGGTCTCCAAGCCGCCTGCAGGAGAGGGGCTGTCCCATCACTCACAAAGCGCCAGAGTGGGCAGGGAGCAGAAAAAACTCCTTTTCCTTCCTTGGACTGCCATGACTCTGGCTGTTCTTAAAACATGTATGTCACATAGGAGCGACCTTCAACCACTGACTGTCACGTTCCAACCTCTGTAAGCCCGCCTACCTGTTTCCATCCTTTGTCACAAATCTATAAAATGGTAGCTCACGTAGAATTCGGGGCTGGAGCCATACTTCTTGGGAAGCGATTTCCGGTTCCGAGCCCGCCAGCGAAATGAACCTTTTTCTTCTTTCACCCCACTTGGCGTTTGGGTCTATTATTCCAGAGAGTTTCTACAACAAGAGCATTGCACTGACGCTACCTGTCACCCACACTCTGCTGAGAGGAAATCACCCGCCGATCCAGTGATCCCTGCCAGCTCACAGCCTCTGGCTCCTCGCCTCTCTTCCTGGGAGCAGATTTCAAAACCTATTTGCCTTCACCGTGGCTTTGTTCCCAGGTGACCTCATTAAGTGGAGACAGAGGGATAGGGTGACCAGGTGTTTTGGTGGAAAGAACCTGGGCTCTTCTGTTTCCTGGTCCCCAGACTGACCTTCCACAGGCCAGTCAGAACCTGTCTGGGCCTCAACTGCTCATCTGTAAAATGGGGATGAAACTGCCCCCTCAAAGGGCTACTGTGATAACGGTGTGCAGCGAAGTATGCAAATAAACTGCAAAGGACAGATGCTGAATAAATAGCAGATGGTTCTACTTTTATTGAAGCAAACTGAGAGCTGGAGCAGAGGGGACTTTACCTGCAATGAGAAACATCATCGGATTGGGCTGGTTGGGAAGGAGAGGCAAAGAGAAAAGAAAAAAGAGCGGTGTTCAAGGACCCTGGTGTGTGTGTGTGTGTGTGTGTGTGTGTGTGTGTGTGTGTGTGGTGTGTGTGTGTGTGTTACTGGGGATTGCACCCAGGGGCATTCTACCTCTGAGCTACACCCCCAGCCCTATTTTATTTTTTATTTTGAAACAGGGTCTCACTAAGTTGCAAAGGGC
>PVJS01011423.1:0-45788 GCA_004027185.1 Glis glis | reverse complement strand
GGGGATTGAACGCAGGGGCATTCTACCTCCGCGCTACGCCCCCGGCCTTATTTTTTATACTTTATTTTGAAACCGGGTCTCACAAAGTTGCGGAGGGCCTCACTAAGTAGAGAGAGAGAGAGAGACGGGGGGGAGAGAGAGCGAGAGAGCTGAGGCTGGCCGTGAACCCGGATCCTCCGGTCTCTGCCTCCCAAAGTACTGGGATTACAAGCGTGCGCCACCATGCCCGGCGACTTCTTTTAACTCTACAATTCTATAAAAATGCGATCATCTGACATTTCAGAAAAGACAGGAGGGTTTCAGGAAACATGCCTGCCATGGTATTGACTGTTCTCATTCTTCACAATCATCTTCATCAAAAACCCTTTAAGGGCCTAATTATGCATAACCATTTCACATGCTTTACAAAAAGAACTAAATAGATTTGGTCCCTGCCTTATCAGACTTGACAACCTAAGACAGAGAAATATGTATAGAGACTGTAATAAATATTGAGGCAGTAATAAATGCTGAGTGATAAATGTTCACCCAGATATAGAACACATTAAAATAAAAGTGGATATGTATTTAGCATGGGCCTTAGGATACTTACTTTGGTACAGCTTTTGTTCCTTTTAAAATTTGGGAAACTCAAAAGATTGCCCTCTAATTTTTACATAAAACAAGAGGTTTCTGTTTCTGTCTTACATACAGGAATTAGGAATGGGAAGGTCAGTGTCTGGGGCTGCTCTTGTTGTTCAGTTGATTTTTGCCTCACTGACTTCAAAAGAAATATGTTATCATCAGCCCCACATGCCAAGCCCTGTCCGTGCACAGGTGCCTTGGCCTGACTGTGTGTCACACAGCACTAAGTGTGTGTACACAGGTTCATTAAATGCACTTCAGCACTTCCTACCCAAGGACCTTGGGGCCATCAGTCACACTCATGCTACCCTTGGGAGACAGAGGAGGGAGGGCTGGGCGTGATTATCTCTAAATCCTGGGCTGTTAGATGATGCAGAAGAGGAAATTGGTGTGTCCAAAGCCTCGTGGTGATTAACTTACACAGGAGGGTTTGGATCTGATTCTCTTTCTTCTCTACACACTTGCATTTGCTGAGCTGAACCAAGGACTTGGCTGCCTTGGACACACCAATTTCCACTTCTGCATCATCTAGCAGCCCAGGATTCAGAGATAATCACATCCAGTCCTCCCTCCTGTTTCCCAAGTGTAGCATGAGGGTGACTGATGACCCTCAGGTCCTTGGACATTCCAGATCCAAGCCAGAACAACTGGTTAGCAGAGTAATGCTAGGACAGCTCTCTTTATTGATTTAGTCTAACTCAGAAAAGGGTAAAAGAATTATCACAGCTCTAAAAAATGTTGTTATCTAATCAGCATCTTCTGAATCAAATATTTACTAATAATCAGATTAGAGACACCTGGTTTACACCTTTGTGTAGGCATATATACTCTTCAGTAGTGGTTGTGTGTATGCTCAGGAATACAGAGATGTAGGAGAAACTATACACCGTGCTTGTAGGCAATAGCTGTGTGTGTGAGGAGCCATTATGGAATCAGGTGTGCTTGGGTTTGAAACTTGTCTCTGTCGATCATTGGCTGTATTAATTCATCTTTCTAAGCCCCATTCTCCCTATCTGCAGAACCAGCCTAACGATCGTATGGATCCCATGGAATTCTTGTGAACGTGACATGAGATGAGCATGTATGGAATGTGCAGCACAGTGTCTTCAAACAGTAAAGATTCATAACTGATTATTATTAGTAATCATAATAAGTAATCATAATCATAATGGTATACACGACAGCTTCAAAGACACTTGTGTTGGAAAAAAGCTAGAGATTCTAAATTTGGTACTTTTATATTACTTCATATGCAAGTCTTTGTACAGGAGGTTGTGTCTGGGTTAATGAAATGTCACACTCTGTTTATTAGGAATAAAGCTGCTATGGAGACAAAGCCTCCATTAATTAGGCTTAACTTCATCTTTCATTCTGTAGTGTTGCATACAGCTCTTGTTTTCCTTTTTCATATAAAAAATTAACTATAAGGAGTGAAGACAGTCTACTCATTTTAAAGAAGATACAGAGCTGTGGGGGGATTTTGTTTTTTTTTTTTGCCATGCTGGGGTGTGAAAATTATTAAAGCAGAAAGATAATTTTTAAGCCACTAATGGCAATATTATATATTTTGCAGTAGTGCCTCATAATGGATCTGCGGGCATATGGAATTATGCAGACGGGATTGAGGACACTAAGTATCTGGTTGCCCCCTCCCAGGCAAGTTAGAATGAAAGGGGGTTGTGTGGAATTTGGTCTCGAGAAGTGAGGAGATGCTCTTTCCTGGATAGGGAGGGAAGGGAGGGGCAGTGTCCTTGGTAAATGGGATCTAAAGCTTGCCAACTTACTGTAAGGATACAAAGCCTGCAGAGCAAGGGTAGGGAAGAACTGGACAGAAACTCAAGAAACCATAATGATCCATTTCAGGTGGAGCCAACTATATGGGAAATACAGCCCCAGGGAAAGCCCTAACCTCAGAAGCCTGTCCACTGGCACCTTTTGATGGGAATCAATGGCTTCTGTGTGAGTGGAGGTTAAGCTACTTGGCTCAGAGGTAACAGTGGTTGAAACCAGTTCTTCCCCAAATTTATTGTGCACATGAATCATTGGGGATCTTGTTAAAATGCAGATTCTGATTCCATAGGCCTAAGCAGATGTCTGAGACCTGCATTTCTAACAAGCTCCTAGTATTACCAAAGCCACTGGTCCAGGGACCCTACTTTGAGTAGCAAGTGTCTAACCCCCCTCCCCACGCCTCCCTTTCTTTGATCGCCACCTCCTGTCTTTCTGACCCTGGTACTTTCTGACGGGTATTCAGAATCATTGGTCTTCACTTTCACTGCTTGTCACCCCTCTAGTTCTTTCCTAGTTACCCTGCTTGGATTCCGTGCTCTCTCTCTCTCTCTCTCTCTCTCTCTCTCTCTCTTTATAGTCACTCCTTTGCCTCCACCTTCCTGTTCTTTGCTTCATTCTCTCTTTCCTCATTCTACTCAGCATGGCAAAACCCCAGCCCTGCAAGCCCCATCTCCCTCCCACTCCATGGCCCACCCCTGTGCTCACAGGAGTCACTTTCAGCCCAGAGGCCCAAGGATGCTGGCTCCCTTGTCTGTTCACTCCTCCCCTCTCCCTGGGGGCTTCTTCATGCTCCCTCCTCAGGCCTCTAGTACCTCTTTCTCCATCCTCATGTCAGCTGACAAACTTGCTTGCTATTTTCCTCTTTTCAACATGATTAAGAGAAGAACTTCCTCTGTGGCTCTGTGGCCTCTCCTAGATCTGGCCTCATGTCTGCATGTGCACCATGGTGGCCACACACCACTTCACTCAGTGTCCACGGAAGCACGGGGCATGCTTCAGTTTCATCAGTGATGCCATCATCACAGGCACATGACCTGCCTCCCCATCACCTTCAGGTTTCCACTCATCCAGCATCCCGTCTGTGACATCTTTCCTGACTCCCCCACTTAATGCGGTGCCTACCACCCAGGCAGCTCCAGCCCCACTGTGCCTTCGGTCGTTTTCTTCAATGAGTATCACAGGTGCTCTACCAGTTGGTTGAATTCTCTCCCACTTCCTCTGGAAAGCTCCATAAGGGATTGGTCAGCAATGAACCTCACCTAGAACATTGCTGACTCATGGAGCCACTCCTTAAGGGTTTGAGCAAACTCTGCTTTAAGGAGGAAGCACAGGGGGTTTTCTGAGTGTTACTTAAGATGATTGACCTTGCACAAGGATGAGAATACAGCAGGCGCTCAATACATGTACCGTCTCCCTTCCCCCTCCCTCATCTGTGCCCTTTCTGATAGTCCCCACCCACACTGCTATCTTTCTGCATAACATGGAAATTTGGATATAAATATTGTTGTGTTTCAGTAAGTTGTTAATTTTAGACTAACAATTATGAACTTGGAGGTGATTTTGCTACTCAGGGGGCATTTGTCAAAGCCTGGAGACATTTGTGGCTATCACAACATAGGGAAAGGGATGCTGGCCCTTACAAACAAAAAGTTATCTGGCCTCAAATGCTAGAAGGCCGTAGGTTGAAAACCCCTGTTTTAGAGCATAAACTTTATACTGGTGTTAACAGCTTATTTCTTCACTGGACTCTAACAAAGGAAAGTGTGCAGAAGTTTGCAACAGGCCATGGAGTTAGTTGGGCCAAGAGACTGGGATAAACTGCTGGAGCCACCTGCCAGCTACCAAGATCTGCTGCTCTTTATAAGCACACTACAGTTTCTAACTTGAAAACAAGTACTTTGTAAGATATTCATTTCTATCTTAGTTGTTTAGCTGCTTTAAATAACAACAATAATAACCATGTGGCAAAGGCATGGAGAACTCAGGGTAGGGTATGATGAGAGATGACATTGGACAGGTGGCAGGTGTTGTGACAGGGAGACTGTCCAGCCAGGCCAGGGGGCTTGGTGTTTATCCAAAGTTGTCCAGACAGACAACTTTGTTCCTCCAGAACAAAGATATCATGCTCATCTCTGTACTATGTTCACAACCTGTGTTCATCAGCTTTGCGTCACTGAGACCAAAATACCTGGACAAGAACAACGTGGAGGAGGAAAGGTTTATTTTTTCAGAGGTCCCATTTCATGGTCAGCCAGCTCCAAAGCAGAAACATGGCCAAAGACCATAGCAGAGGAAAGCTGCTCAGCTCATGGCAGCCTGGAAGCAGAGAGAGATAGAGAGAGGGAGAGAGGAAGAGACCAGGGACAGAATATTCCCCAAGGCCACGTCCCCAGGAACCTACTTCCTCCAGGCATGTCCCACCTACCTACAGTTACCAACCAATAAATCCAACCAATAAATCCGATCAGATTATTAATCCTCCAATGAATTAATCCACTGATGAGGTTAGAGCCCTCGTGATTCAATTACTTCATCTCTGAACATTGCTTCATTGCTAACACATGAGGTTTCCAGGGAAGATTCCAGATCAAAACCATAATGCAACCTGTACATGCATGCTTGTTATGTATGTGTCTCTCTGTATTGCATTTATGTGTAACATGGTGTCCCAAATGGGGCCTTCTCATTGTTGCCTTTGTGTGCCCTTTGCACACAGCATGGAGGTTTTATCAGCATGGGTTTATTAAGCAGACTTAGCTGTGCCTTACACGCCACTGGTGACTTCTCACAATCATTACTTCTCCACTGTTGACAGGTGCCATGCCCAAGTACTTATTTCTGATGCAGTCATTTAGAGCTTGAAGTTTACTGTCCTGGTTTTGTAAATGATGGGTTTTCAGGCTGGTGTGGAAACCTTCCAGAACCACAGTATCTGAACCGCAATGCTGAGTGGCTCAGAATAGGGAATTTCCCAGCAAAAAGCCAAGAGGAGAGTTTCCACTGCCTGTTGTTGCTGCGGGCGGACTCTTGGCAGTGTGACTCCATCCTCTCGCCTCTCCTGTTGTGTGACTTTCTTTATTGGTTGCTTTCCGTGCTCACATCTGCGGGTTCTTAGCCTGCATGGGCAGGGTCCATCAGGTGGGGCAGGGGTTGGGCACTCTTCTCTGATCACCGGGGAGTCTGACCTGGGTGGCTTTTAGGGGGAATCATCAGCCTTGCTTGTCGCTAACTTTACTGTTTCTCTTTGGTCTTTCTAGCATCGCTTTGCTTTTCATACCTTTCAAAGAAATAGCTCTTTCTTTTGTCTTTTAAATTTTACCAAAAACAAACAAACAAAAAATGGGAGTGGGGGAGAGGCGTTGGTTTACCTTAGTGGCTATATCTTCTTTTTCTTTTCTTTTTCTTTTTTTTTTTTTTTTTTGCGGTACCAGGGATTGAACCTGGGGCGTTCTACCTCTGAGCTACACCCCCAGCCCTATTTTTTATTCTTTAATTTGAAACAGGGTCTCGCTAAGTTGTGGAGGGCCTCACTAAGTAGCTGAGGCTGGCCGCGAACCCGTATCCTCCGGTCTCAGCCTCCCAAGTACTGGGATTACAAGCGTGCGCCACCATGCCCGGCTTAGTGGCTATATCTTCTCAGAAAATTCAGTCTAGTTATTGAGCCATTCGTTCTATGCTTTTTACTTCCACATAACATATTTTATGATATCTACTTGGAGACATGGTTCTGTAAAAATGGAATTTTAGATTTGAGATTACATTCCTCAAATTTGAATCATACCTCTTCTTGGAAGAAGTGATCTTTGTAAGTGATATAATTTTATTTTTAAGCATAAGGAACCATGTCTAAAATGCAGAATATTTCAAGATGAAGGCATGAAGTAACATGGCGATAGCTGTTCTAACAGTTACTATGTTGTTCATTGCAATTCTCTTCCTTTCTTTCCAGGCAAGCATCTTCTTAGGCATGTAGCAGTTTTGTCTTGGTTTGAGTCTATGGTACCTCACACATCTCAAAGGGTTCGCACTTGAGGTCTATGGTTGCAGCGCTGGTGATAACTCATAATTGTTATCATGTATGTGAGAAAGAAGTAGAAGGAGGCAATGAATAAAAACGAAACATGAGCACAGTTAGTTATCACATGTGTTTAATGCCATCATTTTTATTTTTCTACATATATAAAATTTCAGATACTATATAGGTTTGTGCATATGTTAAGAGCAACTTCCACCTTTAAGCATTCTTTTTTATATGGTATTAAAATGATAATGGTTAATTAAACAGTTCTTTATTGGTTGCTTTCTTTTTTGCCCAAAACTTAAGTAAGGTAAATGATAAGATAATCATCTTACCCTTAGTTTTTGCAGTTTTAATCTAGTACAGAATTTGAAATTGTTTCCTCATGTATTTTCTTTTCAGAATGCACGGGGTCCTTCTTTTAGTTCGGCAGTTGGGCACAACTTCAGAGCTGGGAAAGGACGATTTCCAGGTATTCAATGATCTACATTATTACCTTCCTTACTGCTAATTGGAGGTGGCTTCTAGCTTAACCTTGTGTACAGGCATTGGTTGTTCATTTGGGGACTCTTGAGTCGTAGGCCTGCAGACACATAGCTTCCAAGCGGAAAAACCTCAAGGCACAAGCTGGTCCGATTTTTAGTTGAACACCATGAGTCTTCTGCTATGGAGATGACACATCAGTGGGTGTGCTTCCTACGACAGGACGTTTCCCTTTGGTCAGTGATGGGCACAACCCTGGCTCTGCTTTGTAACCCCTCTGTAAAGTTAGGCAAATGCTTTCCCTCTCTCCATCTCTTCCCTCCTCTTTGAGCTGGGGATAATAATTGGTAGCCTCATTGTCTTGATGGAGTGATTAATAGAATACACAATGTTCACTACCACCACCACCATCATCAAAAATATAGGCAGCTGTGTTTACTGTTATTATTAGTAGTGCTGATAGTAAAGTTACATAAAAAAAATTCCCTAATGGCCTTGGACCATCTTATGTTAACAGAATCAAATCTGGAAAAATGCATCCCACCTAAATGAGTGACAACACCAAGACATTCTATATTTGATTTTAGCAATTAGTTTACTATGAGGCTATCAATTTTCATAATGAATCCTGGTCTTTGAAGTGCCATGTCCACCCCATTTAAAAGATTTAGAAATCTCAAGTGCTGTGGCCTGCCTGACCCATACCATTACACATCATTATCCAATTCCTCTATGGCCTGGAGAGGAAGGGATCCATCTGGTCTGAATTTTCCCAGTTTCTTCAACACAAGGAACCTTGTAAAATAGGCCACTGTCTTCATTAAGTCTTTCCTTCAACTTGTTGAGAAATTCCTTCTCATGCCAGAGTAACCTTTCCCCTTAGGAGAGCAGGGGGCAGGTTTCAGGGTCATTTTGGTTCCCCTCTGAGGCCTGAGTCTCCATATAACGGCAGATCCTGGAAAACAGCCTGCCTTTTGTTAGTTAACTTAGGCTAAAGAATTGGTGCATTAAGAGCTTTGATTATCCACACTGCACAAATGCTTTCCTCTGATCTCCCAGCATTTGACAAGAGTCTCGATTTAGGAATTAAATGTTGTTTTCTCTAACGCACTTCTGTCTCTCCTAGAGCTGCTCGCCTTGCATATTTTAGCGGTGGCCTGTAGTGCAGAGTATTTTCCAGTTAGGAGATAATTAAGATTTAACCCGAGAATCTATACATTTGAGAACAGGCGTCGATGCATCTGTAGTGGGCTCACAGTCCCCCTCAGTTTCTGCAGATCACTGCATGCTACTTTTTAGTACATGGCTGACTGCTACAGTTTTACTGCTGCCTCTTCTGCTGCCTTTTCTTTTTAATTTAACCCCAATTTTTAATTTGCTCTGTCATTCCAAACTCCTGCCCCCAACGTTCTGGCTATCTTTATTTGTGTGTCCCAAGCAGCTCTCAAAACTAATAGGTACACAGTGAAACTATCTGCCCCCACCTCCCTCATTCCTCCTCTGCTTGCCACTGATTGCTTCTCGTGGAATCGATACCTTAATAATGGCATCCCTGTCGACCCAGTAACTCAAGCCACAAATCTCTGTCCTGACATTGCCTTGTCCTCCTCGTTCAGTCCCCAGCAGACTCTGATTTCAGATAATATATGAAAGTTTCGAGATCAGGGACTGGCACTTGGTGAGGTCAGATACTCACTGCCAGCTGTTGCAAATATTCATTGTAAATGTCTTTCCGACCTTCCTCTCCTCTGCCTCCCACTGGTCACTGCTCTAGCTTTGGCCCTCATTACCTCTGCACGGATGGACGCCTGGAGCTGACTATTATAGCTCTCTTCCAACAAACGGTCCCACTCTGTGACCCTGCTCCCAAATGTATAACATGATGTCCCGCTCAATGGCTTCTGTAGGTAGGCCTCTGTAACCTTGAGAACGGATGCGGCCACCTTGATGTGGACACCTGCGGTCCAGCCCTGCACACCTCTCCAGCGCATTCCGGTCTCTGCTTCTTTCTTTAGGGTTGAATTTCTCAGGGCATTCCAGCACTTCATGCCTTTCTTTGTGATGCTGCTCTTTCTTCTGAGAATGTCCTTGCCCCTTCTTCCTTGGTGAACTCTAGTGCATCTCGCCAGACCCACCGCAGTCCCATCTCCTCTGAGAAGGCCTCCCTGATCCCCCTGGGCATAGCTGGGCCCCCACAATTCCTCAATTATATCTCTAGCCACACTTTGTTACAGCTATCCACTCATATATCTGACTCTCCTATAGATGCCAAGCTTGAAGGCACGGTTCCGATCTTATTTTTGTATTTACAAGATCTAATAAATGTCTGGCACATAGAAACACACAGGGGAGGCTCTTATTTCTTTAAATGAATGTATCTCTGACATTGTAATAAAGAAAAAGAGAGTATTCATGAAAAGTAATTGATCTCAAGCTGTGCCTTTTTTCTTTTTCTTTTTTTTTTTTTTTTGACTACACATAAGCATTTTATCAACAATAGAGCTTTGCTTTTAGTATCTATGTGTTAAAGAAGAGCCAGCAAAACCAATTCATGGCCCCTTTTGCTCTTTGGCTGATATCAGTACTAACACTGGCACATCCTTTTAGAACTTCAAATTGGGTACCATTTCCACCTTGGAAGTAAACTCAGCCAGTATCTCACCCACTCTGGTGATGACAATAGCTACTTTTGTGATGTTTTAATTTGGGATTCAAAATTTAAATTGCTCTAATCTATTTTCAGGTTTCTAAATGCCTATACTTTGGAAGTACAGTTCAAATTTCCAGAGTTGTTCTTTCCAGTTTTTAGAAAGACAAGCAGCAAGAACACAGAAGCAGCAATTGCCCAGTGAGACTTAAGCTCCTAATCCAAATCAACAAATAAGTGTGTTTCTCAAGAGGCCACTGTTAACACAATTAGCGATGAATCACATCTTTGAGGAGCTGGGGAAAAAGAATGGGATTCATTTTTAATTCAAATCAATTCTAAGCAAGATCCTGGCTTTCTGGAGTGGCTTTGTAATCAAAGGTTACCAGCAGGGCATGTCAGAACTTTTAACAACTGTCTCCACTGTAAAAACAGGCTTAGGTTGTAAGGTGATTGTAGAGCTGGGAAATGATGGCTTTAGCTGGCTTTTGTCTCATGTTTGATCTTTGGCACACAAAGATGAAGTTAATTTCAGCATAAGCTGCCAGCTTTATTTTTGAAATCAGTCCATTTTAATGGCAACCTGCTTATGCCCTGAAAAACACACAGAGCAGTAAGACTTGGCCTGGACAGTAATTGTTATGATGTAAATGATAGCCACCTCTAGGCCAGTAATCAAGAAAGTTCTTTGCAATCAGTCTAATTAATCTCATTTATTTGCTGTCCTCCTCTGCATGTATTTGTATTCTGAACTATAAGAACCATATACTGCCAGCTGTGGTGGCACATGCCTGAAATCCCAGTACTTGGAAGGCTGAGACAGGAGGATCACAGGTTCAAGGGTAGTCTCAGCAACTAAAGGAGACCCTCAGAAACTTAGCAAGACCCTGTTTCAAAATAAAAAAAATAGAGCTGGGGGTGTGTGGCTCAGAGGTAGACTGCCCCAAAAGAACCATATACCTATTCACTACAGATGGTTGGAAAATACAAAACTCCAACAAAGAAAAACAAGTTTCTCAGTGAGTCCATTACCCAGAGAGAACCATTGTCAGCAACTTGGTTGATACTAGCCTTATGGGGTTTCCCCCAAGCAAATATACATACTTTTAAAATGCCCATGGTGAAAAAGTTCATATACACGGGAGAATTGTACAGTGACTTCTCATGCACTCACAAGCTAGACTCAAAAATTATCAAGATTTTGCCACCATGGTTTCATCCATCCCTTCTTTCTCTTTTCCTTCTTCTTTCTCTTTTTGATTTTTTAAAAATATCAGCTAACTAGTGTGTGTGTGTGTGTGTGTGTGTGTGTGTGTGTGTGTTTGTTTTGCTGGGGATTGAACCCAGGGGCATTCTACCTCCGAACTACACCCCTAGCCCTATTTTTTTTTTTAATTTGGAAACAGGGTCTCACTAAGTTGATGAGAGTCCCGCTGCAATCCTCCTGTCTCAGCCTTCCAGTACTAGGATTAGAGGTGTGTGCCACCACTCCTGGATTCAACTAACTACTTTTAAAAGGAAAAGAAGAATCCTGATATTCTGAAGACCATGCAAAACAAATTATTTGCCCTCCTGTTTCACGTACTCTCATCTGTTTTAAGGAACCCAGGGCCTCATGCATGCTAGGCAAGTAATTTACCTCTGAGCTACACCCCAGCCCTCCTCACTTACCTTTTATTAGGAAGCAAAAAAAGCATGCTTTTACATTTAGTATTGCATTGTACTTTGGGGATAAGCAGCCTTAAAGCTCAGGTCTATCACATGCTAGATGGGTATTGATTTCTCCTCTTAAATCAATGTTTCCCTAGAGCATAGTTTTATTTATTCATAAAGCTAAGATGATGTCTGACAGGAGTTACAGCAGTGTAAATCTGTGGTGCAGGCACAATAAGAAGAGCTTTTGTAAGACTCAAAAATCAATGAGCTAATGCCAGAGGGGAACATCACCAGCCTGGACAAGTGCATTTCCGCACTTCCACGTGGAAAAGGGAATTTCAGCACAGGTTGAACTTCCATCCCTCGGCGTTCTGTGCTGCTTTGCAAATGGACCTAAATGCAGTGTGACTGAAACCAGCCCGTGACTCTGTCAGATGCCATGTCAGATGCACAACTGGCTGTTGGGATCCCAGGCTGGATGATCCCATGTTGACACTCAATCCATCAGCTGGTTTGCACAGTGGCCTGGCCCTGTTATCTGTTCCCTCTAAGTCTGTGTGTGTCCTAGTGCAGGGAGCTCCCAGGTGACTTTTGTGCCCAAGAGGCAGTCAACATGGGCATGATCAATTTGGAATATTTTGTGGATTTATTGGTTTGTCAAAATATTTGTAACAACTCCAAGTGTAGCTAGGCAGTATAAATCATGTGAAATCCTAAAAGTTGATAAATATGTTATGTATAGTCTGTCTTCTTCTAAAAATGCTTATCATTTTTGATATCATATGAAAATTGCTATTAGGCTTTTAAATTTATTAAATAAAATATATTCCAGATTTTTAGGTTCTCTCTCTCTCTCTCTCTCTCTCTCTCTCTCTCTGTGTGTGTGTGTGTGGGTGTGTGTGTGTGTGGTGCTGGGGATTGAGCACAGGGCCTTGCACATGATAGGCAAGCACTCTGAGCTACATCCCAGCCCTTTCCCCATCCATAAATGATTTTTTTCTAAGGGTTGAAAAATGCATCCAATGGCTAGAATGTCAACATTTGGGATTCCAAATGTCCAATTTTCCATTAGCAATCTGATGTTAGCATAGTGGAACTGGTTGGGGAGTCAGATGGCCCAGACACTGTTTTCATTATCTACTCATGCCTCCTGTGTGACCTAAGGCAAGTTCCTGAACTTCTCTGGGACTGGGGTTTTCTGTTTATATTGTTTTTTCATCTGCTCATGTACTGAACAGTAAGTGAGGGTGTGTGAAATTGACAGGCATTCACTTACTGATTTCTGTAGCCTTCCATACATCTCTTCTTTTCCATTTAAAAGTAACTACTTTTAGAAGACTGGGAATGGAACCACCATATGACCGAGCTATACCACTCCTGGTTATCTTTCCAAAGGAATTCAAGTTTGACTATTATGGTGATACATGCATATCCATGTTTATAGCAGCTCAATTCACAATAGCCAAATTAAGGAACCACTCTAGGTGTCCATCAACAGATACATGGATTAAAAAACTGTGGTATATACAAATAATGGGATTTTACTCAGCCATAAAGAAGAACAAAATTATGCCATTTGCAGGAAAATGTATAGAACTAGAAAATACTATGCTATGTGAGATTAGCCAGTCTCAGAAAGTAAAGGGTTGTATGTTTTCTCTCATAAGTTAGAAATTGGGAAATAAAAGGGACTCTAGATAAAGGAGGAGAGACTCCTGTGGAGCAATGAAGGGTGTCTAGAGGGGGGAGGAAGGAGACTTGATGAAGGAAAATAGTTCAAATAATGCTATGTACTATACAAAATTATCAATACCAATCTCAATAACATGTACAGGGAAGGAGAGGGAGTGGGTAGAATCTGGAGGGAAACACACCAAGCGCTGTGTGCATGTATGCTTCTATCACTCTGAACCTCATTATGATGTATAATCATAAACTTATATTAAAAATAAATTATAAAAATAAAAGTAACTACTTAATTATTTTTAAAGGGAAAAGAAGCCAAGTGTGGTGATGCATGATTGTAATTCCAGTACTTGAGAGCCTGAGACAGGATGGTTGCAGATTCAAGGCCAGCCTCAGCAGCTTAGTGAGATTCTCAGCAACTTTGTGAGACCCTGTCTCAAAATAAAAATAATACTAAAAAGGGCTGGGAGCTAGGTGTGGTGGTGCATACCTGGAATCCCAGTACTTGGGAAGCTGAGATAGGAAGATCACAGGTTCAAGACCAGCCCTCGGTAACGTAATGAGACCCTGTTTCAAAATAAAAATTAAAATGAGTCTGAGGATGTAACTCAGAGGTAGAATGCTCCTGGATTCAATCCCCAGTTCCACTAAAAAAAAAGGCTGGCATGTAACTCAAAGATAAAATGCCCCTGAATTCAATCCCCAGTATAATTAAAAAACAAAGGAGGAAATAAAGAAAAAAAAAGGGATGGAGAAGTGAGGATTATTTCTTCATGAAGAAAAAGGTTTCTTCCAGCTTTAAAGCCCCATGATTTTCTGTGTGTGGTGGGGGGGGGGCTTTCAGATGATTAACTCAGCTACCAGGAGTCACAGTTCCCTTAGAAACTTGGCAGTGGGGAGGACGAAGCCTGGCTCAGAGACCAGTCTCTTCCATGCCTGCTCCCAAGGGTGGCTGGTGTCCCTCCAAGACTGCCACTCCAGGTGCCCAACTCCAGGTCACAGGTTTGGGAGAAACATTGAAGGCACTGTCCCTTTGGGTCTCAGTCCTTTCTTCTCTGCTGGTAGCAACAATGGGAGCCTCTTCAGAGGAAGGTTCTGGAAATTTGAAGGGAAAGGATATCAATACTGTGGACTACAATGGCGATTCTCCACGAGTCACGTTTCCCTTTTTCCTCATCAGCCTTGGACACTGTGGTAACCTGGTCCACGTCAGTGTGCTTAGTTGTTCCCATTAAGCTCCAGGGCACCACTGTTCAGCTCACGAACGGTTGTCTCACTCCGCAGAAGGAGACCTCTCAGAGCTGCCCTCTCAGAGCTGCCCTGTGGCAAGGTGTCTGCCTCGAAGACAGAGCTTCCTGACTCCCTAGGGAGCTTCTCAGAGTCTAACCATTGTGTAAGGGCCGCTTGTTATGTTTCCTAACCAGCTTTGGTAACGTCCTCCAAAGTCTTAACATTCCTCAATCCTACCTATTCTATGTTATTTAATCTACCCATTTCTCTCTTTTTTAGTTAATTAATCATGCAATCCTCTAGCGAGCTGATTAGGAAATCATTCTCCTTGGCCCTGTGCTTGGGTCCAGCCTTCTGCATTTCCCACATCAACCTGGTCATCCGTGGGGTGGCAGGTGGCACAGCCAGACGGCCCCATATCCAGATGACTAGCATAGGGTGATCTCAGGACTTGAGGATCGCCCACAGTTTCTGGTAATTTTATATATCACGCAGTTAGTTGTAAGAGGGCCCTTCCTTCTCTGAGCCTTCCCAGCCTCCATCAGACCAAACTTGAGGAAGTTTTATTTCTAAAGTGTTAGATCTCAGGACGATGACACAGTATTTGGACAGATAGTGATTAGCGCTCTAACCAGATCATGTACAGCGCAAGGTCTAGCCTGTTGTCATGAACTTCTCATCCCTCGCCCCCTTCGTCTGTGTTTACTTTTTCTTCCTCATCTCATCCCCTCTTATGCCAGGGATCCCCCTTTTCATGTCCCATCTGTTGGAAAGCTGTCTCCCCCAGCGGGGAAGGCATTTCCCTGTTGGTGTTGGTAACTTGGAGTTCGCCGTGTTGCTCCCTGAGGCCTCTCCTGTGACTCACAGAGCTCCAGGCCAGTGAGGCCAACGGGGAGTTGGAGTTGCTCTCCTTCCAGCTCCTTCTACCACCAGAGGCCTCTGGGGCTGCTTCCTGCATCCCTCTTTCATGACATGGACATCCTCTGATGAGTCTGCCACTTTGGGAAGATCTTCCTGGAGCCCCTCACCCTATTGTCCTAGAAGGATGCACCTGGCTCTTACGGCCTTGCTTGAACCTGCCTGAGTAGAAGAGACCACACAGGCTGCAAAGGCCCAGCCAGGCTCACGGGAGAGATGGCCCAGCTCCAATGGCGTTCTAGACTTTGAAATTCCAAGTGTCTCCGTTGTCATACATGACCAAGTAAAGGGCTGCTTCTGGGTTATTCCTCTACTTATGTATTTTTTTCATCTTTATCATCTTTCCCTTCTCCCTTAGTAGATTTTAAAATTAATACCAAAGCCGGGTGCGGTGGCGCATGCTTGTAATCCCAGTACTTGGGAGGCTGAGACTGGAGGATTCAAGTCCGCGGCCAGCCTCAGCTACTTAGTGAGGCCCTCTGCAACTTAGTGAGACCCTGTTTCAAACTAAAGAATAAAAAAATAGGGCTGGGGATGTAGCTCGGAGGTAAAATGCCCCTGGGTTCAATCCGTAGTACCGCAAAAAATAAATAAATAAATAAATAAATAAATAAATAAGATTAATACCAAAAAATGCTGTGGTATAGCAATTTGCCAGACAGAAAAACCTCATACGTTCTTAATATTTTCTAAAATACATTTTCATTAGAGCCATGAGATCAGTAGTGGTAAAATTCAAGATTCTTGATAAAATGAGAAAGTTAAGCCTGAATGTGGTGGCTTTAACTGGGAAGCATTAGCCAATGGTGAAAAAAAAGGCAAAAGAAATAAAATCTAACATTTCATATAGAGGAAAAACAAAAGGTTGATAATTTTGTGAAAAATGAAAAAAATCTTATAAGGGGACAGCAAGTGAACTGGAACCTCAGAGTGGGTTCAGCATCTTATCTACATGCTCCTGTGCCGTTGCTCACCTAGTGCCAAATATTAATGTTTGAAACATATTTTCTCACAGATGAATATAAAAAGGGTAAAAAATGTGTGCATACCGTTAAAGGTGTTGTTGGACAATTATCAAGCCAAACACATTGTGTTTGCAGAGGACAAGCACATGAGAGGAATTTAGTGTGTTTTGAGCCTCTGCTAATGATAGATCTCCTGTTTACTTTACCTGGAGACAAGTTTGCTCCTGACTATGGGAGAGTGTGGTGTTGGCTGCAAATGGCAGCTCAGAAGTGAAGCAAACTGGTGACAACAGGGGTGAGCCGGGCGCATTCATGATAACCAAGGCATTATTATCTGAAGTATTGTAATTGACCGCATTGTAATTATTGTTGACTGATTTTGAATTACTTTATTTTTAATTTTTCTTTTATGGTACTGGGGTGAACCATGGTGCTCTTATCACTGAGCTACATCCCCAGCTCTTTTGATTTTACTTTTAGACAGGGTCTCCTGAAGTGTCCCAGGCTGGCCTTGAACTTGCGATCCTCCTGTCTCAGACTCCCAAGTAGCTGGGATTACAGATGTGTGCCACCACGCCTGGCAAATTACTTTGTCTTATAATCACTTCATAAAATCTGATAAATATTCCAATATTTGAAAATGTTCCTCAAATACAAAAAAAATGGTGAAAACCACTAGATCATTCTTCTCTCCAGTTTGCCACCTGTCATCCTTTTCCATCACTGATGGTTTTTATATGTTGAAAGCACAGATGGTGGTTCCTTCTTGTCATTCAGACTCTGCTTATATGGTTCCTCCACAAAGAGACTACCCCAAGACTCCTGTCCCAGGAACCCCCAAAACACTCCATCACTGTTTCCTCCCTTTCCTTTCTAATTTTCTTTCCCCATCTGATACTTTGGTGTTCATTAGTCTTTGGTTAGTCTTCTCTACCAGGAGGGAAGCTGAGACCTCATCCCTTTTGTTCACTGTGTGTCCTCGGTGCACAGAGTAGTGGCATTTGTTACACATTAGATGTCCCTTCTGACCACGTGCTTTCTTCTTCGAATCATTTCCTGTGCCCATCCTCTAGACATTGCATCCTCACTGTCTAGAAACAGGCTTTTTGACTTCCCATCCTCTGGAATTCACGGTACTTTACCCTCTGCGTTTCTAACACTAATCAGCAGCTTCCTTGAGATTTTGGCATCTGATTGATATGATGATTTCACATCTACTGTGTGTTAACATGATAGGTATTTGGGGCAAGTGAGTCCTACGACATTTTCTAACCATCAGATAGCTTAAGAAAGGTTTTGAACTAGAAGCATATGCACATTTAAGAATTACCTATGCTGGCTTGGGAGACTCAACAGGAGGATCACTGGTTCAAGGCGAGACTCAGCAACTTAGTGATACCCTCAGCAATTTAGTGAGACCCTGTTTCAAAATAAAAAATAAGATAGGGTTCAGAGTCTAGCTCAGAAGTAGAATGCTCCTGAGTTCAATTCCCAGAAAAAAAAGAGGGGGAGGATCACCAAGCGAACTGCTGTGTGCATGTATGTCCCTATCACTCAGAACTTCATTATGATATGAGATTACAATGCACCAATAAAAGCATATTAAAAAAAAGAATTACCTACACTGGTGTTAACACAGAGGGGCAGTTGGATAGCATGCTGTGCCCCAGTAGTAGACTTGAGGAATGGCCTCCTTTGTTGGTACTGTTATTTAATTTACCCCTGTGACCAACTCTTTTAGAAGAAGGCTTTCTTCTTTTAGAAACACTCCACTTCTCACCCTGAACTCCAGCCCAGAAGCCTAAGAGTCTTGTCTTGTTATGTCTAGGAATGTAATTACTAGATTTTCTGCTAATGGTGATATTTTGCATGATAATGAATCCAATCTTTTCTGCAAGGTTTACTTTATTTATGCAAAACAGATATAATTTGAAATGTGTGTAAATTATACTATTCTTTCAGGGAGTGGAGAAGCTGTTCTGGAGCCCCGTAAAATACAATTTTATGAACTCATGTCAGGTAAACACAAGAAAATGTTGGTTCTGTGTTCAACAAAGGTAGTGCTTATTGGACAGTTTCAGGTAAAACAGAAAATAGCTTTAGAAATTCAGGGCCTTTGTTACCTCCTAATTTAGGGAGGTCGACCCGTTTCCACCATCTTTTACACTTTGAAGTAGTGACCTTTGCACATTAGTGGCCTGAAATCATTAATACGACTCTTGCTCAGTGATTTTCAATAATATGAAAAAGGGATTCCAAATTGATCCTGGCTATTAACAGAGAAAAAGCAGAAAATTAAATTAGCAGGGAGACATAGCAAAAAGCCTTTAAGTGCCATAAAGTCTCTAAAAATCCAATCTCCAAGAGAAATTTACTTTGTTCTAGAAAAGTAGGTTTGTCTCCCAAGAGATGCTAAAATGTCTCTTATTTATTAAGAGAGTGGATTGTTGTCTATAAATGGAATAGCAAAAATTCTCAATTCTTTAATTTTGCCACCAAATTGCGGTTGGCATAATAAATAACCTGTAAGAATAACATTCTTGTACTGCTAGGGGCTTTGACTTTTAAACAGAGTTAATTCTACAGGTTAATTCAAAGGTAAGGTACACTAATTAATAGTTCAACATTTCAGAAGTGGTTAGCTCTTGGGGTATTTATTGATTTTTGTCTTTTAATTAAGTTTTATATAAAGATACCTAAATACTTGAAAGTGATGAATGACTTAAAAATTCTAAGTTAAGGGTAAGTTACCCTGGGCAAACAGTGAGATAGGAACTTGCCTTTTCACTAATGGACAAAATTTTAAGTTTAGATCTAACTCCAAACCAGGCATGGTGGTGCAGTCCTGTAATCACAATAATTAGAAGGCTGAGACAGGCAGGTTTGAGACCAGCCTCAGCAACCTAGTGAAACCCTGTTTCAAAGTAAAAAATAAAACGGACTGGGAGTGTAGCTCGGGAGTTGAACACCCTGGGTTCAATCCCCAGTACCACACATGCACAAAAAAGAAAAAGATCTAATGCCAATAGTCTAGTGTGGAAACACAAATATTTACTTGCTTAATTTGGACTAATAATCTAATTCTCTGAGGTGTGTTTGTTTGTTTGTTTGTTTGTTTGTTTGTTTTTATGATACTAGAGATTAAACCCAAGGGAATTCTACCTCCGAGCTACACCCCCAGCCCTTTTTCTTTTTTAGTTTGAAACAGGGTCTCACTAAGTTGTGGAGGACCTCACTAAATTGCTGAGGCTGACAGCAAACCTGCAATCCTCCTGTCTCTGTCTCCCAAGTATTGAGATTACAGGCATGCCCCACCAGGCCCAGCTCTCTGTTATTTTCAAAAATAGATTTAAAAATACTTTAGTTTTTTTAACAAGATAATTACGTTTAAGAGAACCTGTTTGCAGAGACTAATTTAGCTTTGGGGAGGTGGTAGATACCTTGAGAGTCTAATGACAATTCTAGGCTACCTGTCTAAAGAATGGCAGATGCACAGAAAGTTTACATCTGATTGCAGGTAGTGTCCAGACACTCCAGGGCCGGGGGCGTAGCGCGGAGGTAGAACGCCCCTGCATTCAATCCCGGTTACCGCAAAAAAAAAAAAAAAAAAACAGTTAATACTGACTTAAGTATCAAAAATGTGATAAGTGGTGCTTGAGGGACCCAGAGAGGTGATTAGGGAATTCTCCACAGAGGAGGAGAGATTTGAGCTGGCCTAGAGTGGACAAGTTGGAGTTGGTTGCTCAGAGATATCTTTGTGAAGCTCCTTTCTTTTCCTGAGCCTTACTCCTAATTCCTGCCAGATGAAATGCTTGTTATAACCTACCATGGACCCCAAAAGGCCCTGTAGGTTCTTTCAGCAGGTATGAGCATCAGTAGTGCAAAGACAAGAAACTGTGCTTTTGGAAGTTTTAACATATGTACACTAAGAAGAATAAACACAAATTTATTAGGAACACTTAGTTTTAAGCAATCAATGCTTCTAATTCTGGGATTGTCAGGCCCCACCCTCAATTAGACCAGAACTTCCCTTTCCAGCTCCTCAGAAGTTGCCACAAGGTATATAACAGGAGAGTAATGACTGGGGTGTCTCCATCAACTAAGCCATGGAGAGCATGGCTCTCCATGGTCCAGTTCTCAACTTTAGAAATGGTAAAAGGTCCGAATATCGCAAAAATATATACTTTCATTATATGAATATACCGAAAAGTACATGACTGTCTGATTGAGTTGTCACGCTAAAACTCTTCATCATTAATGTTTTAAAATTAAATCACTCTTCTTTATGCAGGGCCTTTTGGGATGGGGGTAGGGAGTTAAAACTCCAACATTAGATTATGATTTTTTCTTGTTCATCCAAGAGCATAGATAATAAGTACATTTTCATCCTCATCAGTATTACTGGAATATTATTCTAAAGCTCATGATAATATTAACTCTGCATTCTCTTTTATGAATTTTAAATTATGCTATGATAACTGGTGAAAAGCATAGTAAAAATAAATAAACTTTAAATACGAAAGGATTAGTGGGGATAATAAATATCCTTTCAGTGTCTTAAGCATCTTTGATCTTGGCATTTGTTTTATCCAGCAAATATTTTCATAGTAGTTTAATTTCAGTTTCTCTGTTTGAAAACTTATGCAGGAGCAGCCTTTGTTTTCCAAGAACAACAGAGATGTTTACAGCACTTAAGTCAAAAGCAGAGGTCATAAATTAATTCTAATCCTCTGATCAAAGACATTAGCTTTTGTGTAACATAGGAATTGGGTTTGTTCGCACAAAATAATCCCAAAAATAACAGTTCCCTGTGCTGAACAGTGATGTTAAAAGATTAATATTTTTCTTTGGTTAAAGATTATGTAATACATTAATAAGCTTCTCCAAATACTTCCTGAAATTTTAATTATCTGTAGACTTTCAAAGCTATATTTTGATCAGGCATGTAAAGAAATGATATAGCTCAATTACTGTCAAATTAAGGATGATTTTACATTCTGATTTTTAAAGAAAAATGCCACCCACCATCAGACTTCAAAATAGCTGAAATACTTAAAGAGAAGAAGCTAAGTGGTGAAGGGCGGGACGCTAAAATACCATCTCAACGCCCTTTGCCCGGCTGCCTTTCGCAGAAGGGTCAGCTGCTACTATTACTACATCATTATTAAACCGGCCGGTGGTGTCGATACCCCTGTAAGGCCTCCCATCTAAACTGGAGGGTGCCACATAAAGACTTGCCACAAGGTCTCACATAGAAATCACCTCAGCAAATAGGTCTTAGCAGATCAATAGTCCCCACCAGTGATCCTTTTCTAGGAACCAGGCAGTTTAAAGCCATGAAAATTGAGTGGCCTTAGATGAATCACTTAGTGCCTCTCCATTTTAAAAATTGGAGATAATAGTGCCTACTTTATAAAAGTTGTTTGAGAATAATGTTTGTAAAACATCTGGCGGGTGGTGGATGCTTAGGCTATTGTAGTGGCAGTGGTTGTTGAAGTTATAATCATCATCATCATCGCCACCCGCACCCCCACATCAGAAGTATTATGCTCACTCAGTATACATCTCTGTTCAGTTTTCCTGATGCTGTCCTTGTCACTCATAGGTGCGCCAGTTAGCTGGATGGAGGAAGAGTAATCTCAATCTTGATAAATACTTGGCTCTTCTTCAGGATGCTAAATTTTCCATCATATGAGATCATGTCTTGGTGTCAATGAGAAAAATGTGCAAAAGTCATTCAAAACCGTTTATTTTTTTAAAAATGAGAATTTAGAAACCAGTTGGTTCAATAATGAGGAAGAGACTAAGGATATAAAAATGTTATAATAGTTTATAATTTTTAAAATGACATGCATAAGCTGTTTTGAAACATGGAAAAGCATTTTTGGTATCACAACTGAAAATTATACATGATGGTATTTACTTGCTGATAGCAACTTGGTAAATACTTCTATAAAGTCAATGATCAAAGCAAATGTTAGAATACAATAGAGTATAATTTTTGTTGGTTTCTGTGTTTTCTCTAAAGTCATGTAACTTTCTAAAAATTGTGAGGATCTATGTGTCTTAAGATGTAGTGACCTTTATTTTCTCATCATTCTAGTGAGAAGGTATGTTCCATGTTCCTAACAAATTCCTAGAATAAAATGTTTGTGAACTAGACGTTTTCTGCTGGGTATTTTTTGCCAGGTTGCCAAAATCTTATGTATATACAATAAACCAAAGAATGTGAAAAGGTAGAGTAGAAGATTTCGCTTTCTAGTTAATCCAACACAAACAGAAACATGCATAAGTGGGTGCGTCCTTCCACTTATGTAATTGATGTGGCACTTTGGGGCCTGATGGTTTCAAAAAGCTTAAGTAGTTTTGAAAGGCCACCTGACAGTGACTTACATAGATTAGGATTTCTTTGTGTTCTTATTTTATTTCCTCTTACCACATCTATCAGGGACTTTAATATGCTGGTATGCATTGTACATAAGAGAGCAGAACCTTCAGGCATGTGTGAGAGTGGGCATCACGTCATGTATCCTAGGGCTCAAACCGTATCCAGAGACAGCTTAGAAGTGGACCCAGGAAAGCACCCTACTTAAGAAATAATGCTGCATTCATTAAGAGGCTTACACACACACACACACACACACACACACACACACACACACACTTGCTTTATCTCACGTAAATTGTAAGACAAATGGAAAGTTAGAGTTCTGCAGAGAAAGAGTGATGGAAGGACGTAGACAACTAAGATTCTCTTTGACCCTCTTTGCTTGTTCACTTCCAGAAGATTGATGACTCACGGGCTGACTGACTCGGGCACCCATGTTTCTCCTTTCATTGCCTCATTGGGTTTCTCTACATCACGCTTGCTTGTCTATCTGTCAATTTTCCTACCTGGAAGGAAGCCTGCCTTAAATATACTCCCTACTGATGGATTAATCTATGGACAAAGACAGATAAAAAGCAATGTGGTGCCATTCCCTTTCATTCCAGAATAAGCGTGGGTCTGCTCTTCCATGTTTTATGGCATTTTAAGACAGCTGCACTTATGAAGGGGCACCTCTTATTAAAATCGTAGTTGGAGAACTCCAGGGTGGTACTGAGACTTTAGATCCCTGTGACTCTTGATGTATAAAACTTAAAACTAAATTTTAAAGAGGATCTTTCCCAGCAACAATCTCATAGTTCTTCTTAGAAATTTTTAAATCTGCCAGGCATGGTGGTGTATATCTGTAATCCCAGTACTTGGGAGCCTAATACAGGAGGATTTCAGGTTCAAGGCCGGGCTCAGCAACTTAGCAAGGTCCTCAGCAACTTAGAACCTGTTTCAAAATAATATAGGGCTGGAGGTGTAGATCAGAGGTAAAACAACCCTCAGTTCAATTCCCAGTACCACAAAAATTTTTTTAAATGTTTAAATCTAGGTTTGTTTCATTAGATAAGTTCTGTCTGACATTTTAGTATGTGAATAAGGTACACTAATTTATGTGATTAACTTCTCATTCATTTGATAGAAGATTAAATGCTTCATTGCAGAATGCCAAAGGATGTTTTTAATTTGGAATCTCAATTTTAATTGAAACACTATCATTCCGCTTGGAGCATTGAGCTCAGAATAACAATGAAACATGTGCTGACGTTTTATAATAAATGATTAAGCTGTATTAATTTTAAGACAGTTTTTCCTCACTTTGCTTTTCTAGGAAATATATTTAGAAACATTTTTGTTTTTATCCACATATAAAATGAAAATAGTACATAGGGTATGCCATATGCATGTTGATAATTTGGCCCAGTGTCGAATAGGGTGAGCAGGGAGAGAGCCTTTTCTATTCCCAGTCCCAACACAGGGTTTGTTACATGGTAGGTGCTCAATAATTATTTATTGAATCTCCAGATGAACGATCAGCTACAGGGAGTTAGCATTCTGAACTGGAGTGCCAGCCCTGCCAATACTCAGGAATTTCACTGAACTTCGAAGCCTGAGTTTCCCCATTTGCACACTGGGTATGACCATGTTTGCCTGTCATTTTAATGGAAGATGGAGAGTCAAAGGAATGGAAGTCCGAGAACCAAAGGAAAAAGGTCACATCTTTGAAAACAGGGACATGATTACACGGGGACTCATGACTGGCGTTATTGTTGGTTGTTATACATGGCTTGTCAGTGCCATGTTAGCCCTACATCCAGTTAGCATTCGACACATGCATAGTTAAGATTTTTAAAAAGCAAGTATTCTGACCATAAAATTGAAGAAAAGTTAGTAATTTTTTTTTTTGCAGTACTGGGGATTGGACCCAGGGGCATTCTACCTCCAAGTTACACCCTCAGCCCTATTTTTTTATTCTTTATTTTGGAACGGGGTCTCACTAAGTCGCGAAGGGCCTCACTAAGTAGCTGAGGCTGGCTATGAACCCAGATCCTCCAGTCTCAGCCTCCCAAGTACTGGGATTACAAGCGTGTGCCATCACACCCAGCTAAAGTTATTAATTTTTCATAAATTATTTGACTTATAAAATTTTTGAAATGCTGCATTTATTTAGACATAATTGTAATTCCTTTATGTATTTAATTTACTTTTGTTTTTCCATGGGAGAACACTCAAAATGATATATATTTAAACAACGAATCATTTCTCAACAACATTGTACATTAGTAGCTTTATATGTACATGTGAATAAGAGTCAGCAAAGGATAATGTTATACATCATATGAAGGTTTAAGATGTGGGTAAATGAAGACTTGGTTCATAATAGATTGTCATTGCTCCTTAGGCAGTTATATTAGGACATATGTCACGAAAAATTCACTCTTATAGATGCTGTCAATTTAATGAAGGGTTTTGTTGAATTGAAATCTCGTGGGTTTTGATGAAGAAAATCAATCAGCATGTGCCCTATCTTTTATTCTCTCTTCTTGCTCAACGTGCAATTAGATTTACTGTGCAGGATCACAGTGTGTGGCATATATTAATTTTGTACTCACCCAGCCTGTATTAATTTTCTACTCACCCTGCTGAAAAGCGACACCAGAAATGCGCTAATAAAGTCATAACCGTTAGCCAGAATCCTAAGTGTTATAGTCCTAAATTTTGTTTCATTTTTATCTTTCTTTTATATATGTCCTTATATATAAGAATGACAGTAGAGTCCTTGATAAAAGTCACAATAATGACATTCATGACTTTACCAAGTTCTGAGAAAAATTTAGAGGTCAGATAAAATCATTGGCAGATAAGGTTTATACATCACCTTTATTACTGGAAAAGGCCCGGTGAGGTGCAAGGTTTATTTGTTCTACTAATATGGAACCCCAGAATGAAGCCCAAGCCATAGTGGCTGGCATAGGCCTCCCTCCGGACCGCAAAGATAAACTTGAATTATGGCCTGGGGAATCAGAGAACTCATTCTCAAAGGGTTGCCCTGCTCCCAAGAGAGAAGGGAGGACTGAGCCCAGGTAAGGTATGGCTGCCCAGATTATTCACATGATGAGTCACTGCACCTCCCCAGGGATAGAGTAAATGAAGAAATAGTATGCTTGTGTGCTTGAATTATGTGTGGGGAAAAGAATTCACCTCCAATACTGGATAGATAATATAATATTTGGTGTCAGATGAACTGCATAGAAGCTGTGCAGAAGGAAAAGGGTGAGCCTTACTAAGAAGGTTGGTCAGGACTTGGAGCTACGTGGTCAGGGGAGAGGAGGGAAGAACATTCCAGGCATGAATGGTATCAGCAAAGGTGCATGCAGGGGAGGTGAGCTTGAGTTGGAAAAAAGCCAGGGCTGGTGATTCGTGTTTGAGAACTGGAAAGTTCTGCCTGCAGGAACCAGGAAGCTAGCTCCTTACCCAAGAAGCTTTCAGCAGTGACACATCTGAATATTCCTTTGTGAGTATGTATAAGAGAGGTTTGTTTTTTGTTTTATTGTATCCTAGCATGCTGAACTTTGACAATTTTTTTACATATTTGTATAGTTCTTGCTATAATTTCTCCTGGCTAATTACATTTAACTATAGGCTTTCCAATTATATATTGAGCTTGGTGACTGATCATCAGATTTCAATAGCAAAGAACCTGTAATTTTTCAAGCATATGATCTATATAAGAACATGTTGCAGAGAGAAATTATTTCTTCCCTCCCCATGATAAAAATCTTGTTTGTGATTACATTAAAAGCTACCTCTAAAAGAGATTTAGTTATGAGATAGTCATCAAGTTGAAGTTTATAGTGTGTGTCACTCTGGGTGGATCCAGTGGGGTCCTGCTCACAGGGTCATGGCCAGATACCTTCATGAAGCGACATTCTGTTGATTTTGAGGTGACAATTTCTGCAAGAGTAAGTCCTTACGGCTGAGGATGTAACTCAGTGGTAGAGTGCTTGCGTAGCATGCACAAAGCTATGGGTTTGATACCCAGCACTGCAAAAAAAAAAAAAAAAATCAATTCCTTAGAAATGGGGCTGCAAAGGGTGATAACCATCAGTCATGGAATGACTTATTACATAGAGTTTGTTATTTCATGCATTAAATCATGTTTGCCCAAAGATAATGTCACTAAAAAGGAAAAAAAAACCTCAGTATTATGAGATTGTGAGATAGGTCTATCCTGTACCCCCTGAAGCAATTGTTAAGTCTTCACTGAGAGCTTTGAGAATGGACTACTGTGGAACATTAGTAATGCTTAGGGAAAGGTGGTAAGAAAAAGCCCTGGGGAGGAGGAGGGAGAAGTGCACAGCAGCCACCAGGTGCCTCCCCTGTCATCCTGGAGTTGGGAATTTCACTGGACAGGTGGTAAGTACAAGACAGTCTAAGGAGAAGCACCAGGATATCTGCTGTTAGACCCCCATTTCTCAGTTATTTCAGAAGGCCCCGTAAACCCTCCCTTTGCCTGACACACTGACAGATGCTACTGTCTTGATGTAGCACAGGGTCACTGGACTCATCATGTAACCCTCCACTACCTAAAACTTGACCGACTTTTAGGGTTCCCTTCTTGGCTGTCATTTTATCACCTATAAAATGAGGGCTTTGGGACCAAATGAGAGTTAGTTCCCGCCTAACTCTCAGTGTATTGAACCAAGGGTCTTTCTAATGACACAGGAAGAAGAGAGGGCGAGGGTACTGTAAATCAAAGGGGACATCCAGAGGTCTAGTTATGCTGCTACAGCCAAGCAATAGGATGGTCAGAGTATGTGGGCCAGATGTGAAATATTCACATTTGTCAGGTTTTGTTTTGGAGGCCACAAACATTACAGGCTGTAGTAATTTTTTTCCTTTCCATGCAGAAGGTGTATTTTGTTTTGAGCATGTGGATGTTTATTTATGGAAAAGGTGACTTATTTTAACAGCAATCCTTATGGACAAAGCTGGATTTAATGAACCATTCTTTTTTTTTTTTTTTGCCATACTGGAGACCCGGAGCTACACCTCCAGCCCTATTTTTTTTCTTTATTTTGAAACAGGGTCTCAGTAAGTTGCGGAGGGCCTCACTAAGTAGCTGAGGCTGGCCGCAAACCCGAATCCTCCTGTCTCAGCCTCCCAAGTATTGGGATTACAAGCGTCCGCCACCATGCCTGGCTAAATGAACCATTCTTTAAAAAACAACTTTATAGAGGTATCATTCACATACCATACAGTTCACCCATTTACCATGTACAGCAGTACAATGGCTTTCCATTGTTGGGCAACCATCACCACAATCAATTTTAGAACATTTTCATAAACCCCAAGGGAAACCCCTCATCCCTTAGTGTCACTCCACTTCTCACCCCCAGTTTTCCCATCTCACACCCAGTTTTCCCATCCCATTCCCAGCCACCACAGGGCTCCTTTCTGTCTCTAATAACCACTCTTAACTGAAGGAAGCAGTCAGTGGATGCCGAGTCCAGCCTTATCTGAACACTTATCTTTCATGGCTGGAGCTTCTAAAGTTGGCCATATCTGATGCAAAAGTCTGAAGTTTCCAAGTGTGGCTGATTAGAAGAACGAATCTCATCAGAATTGATAACAAGCTGAAAACAACCACAAACTCTGAGCCGGTATCAGTTGTGTGCACCTGTCATTTGCAGTCATCTGGACCTGCTCAACCTCTTTGCATGAGAAAATTTTGATGAAATAAAAACCTATGAGAAAGTGTCTGTAGTTTTTATATTTTTATGGTGCTGGTAAACTGTTTGCCCAGAAAAACCCCACGTGGGTATTCTATGTGCAGTGACTTTGCCAGAGCACACAAAAGGGCTCCGCCTACAGAAAGCTTGCAGCAGGGGATAGGAGGGGTGGGTGTGTATAAAGAAATAAGTGAAAATAATGTCAAAGTGCTTTTGGTACAGCACGGGGCGGGGGCGGTATAAGGACAGTTAGTTATGCCTAGACGGTAGGGGGAAGGGGCTGATAGAAACAGCTCCAAAAGGAGGTGCCCTGGAGACTGCTAAGGCACATTAGTAATGCCTAGGGAATGGGAGAAAGGAATATAGGTGGAGGAACCAGGTGATCAAATGTGTGGAGATAGGAAGCATCCTAGGGCCTTTAGACAGGAGCAGATATGACAGAAGGGTGTTGGTAGGAGAGGAAGGGAGTGAGGAGGGCTTCAAGTTAAGAGATTTATATCTCTGTGTGTGTGTGTGTGTGTGTGTGTGTGTGTGTGTGTGTGTGTGTGTAATTTTTTTTTAGGAGACAAATTTAACCCACAACAACCACCAAGCATTAGGGTGTCATTGCAAGGGAGTGGAGTGTTTTAGAAAGTCACTCATAGACCTGAGTGGAGCATGAATACAGAGGAGGCAGGAGTGCGTAGCCACGTGTTGGCCTTGTTCAGGCAAGAAGTCTCGTGCGACTGGTGTGGCTAACCAAGAATAGGAGCTGTTACTTTAGCCTTTGCTTACCAGATTCTTCAAATTTAAAGAAGAAAAGTGAAAGAAAGGAGAAAGGGAAAGGAAATCTGTGAATCCACAGCAGCCCTGGAAAATTAGAGAAACGCCATCAGCAGACAAGGATACTCAAGAATTCCTAGAAAGTATTAAAAGAAATTGGCAGCAAAACCCAACAGAACCAAGGAGTGTGTTCCCTTTTACAGTTGCATACTATATATTAATACAATTTTGACTTTATCTCAGTAAGGAGAGGGAGAATAAATTGGAAAATGTGCATGCCCTATGACTCCACCAGTTCCAGGTCTAGGAATCTATCCTATCAGTATATCCATGCATGTGCTGAGATATATGCAAGAGTAATCATTGTAATGTTGGTAACTGAGGAAAACCAAAACGAGCCTAAATATCCACGGGCATAGAAATATCCAGACCTTTCATTGAATGCTCTGTAATTATTAAAAGGAATGAGATAACTTTATTTAATGATGGAAAGCTAACACATAATAAATGAATACAGTGAAACTGATGAATACTGCCTAGTAGAGGGTAATATATATATAACAAACAAAGGAAAAATAGTGGCTTTAATTTTTATTTCCAGACCTTTAAAAAGTGTTGTGCTCAACTCTCATAGTGCTTACCTACAGGGAAGGGAATGGGATTGGGGCCGCGTGGTGAAAAGGAAACTGTCCTTGTTTTATAATACATCCCTCTGTGTTCTGTAGGCTTTCTCAGTCAGTGTATAATATCAAACTTGAAATTTACTATAAGCATTTAAGGAGGTAGAATGTTGGGACTTGGCCCACAGCTGACTATGCTGAATAGCAGGGTGATAAGGAGAGGAAAAGTTGGGGGGAGGTGGGAAGGGTGAATGAGGGGGGCATAAATTCAAAACACTAAGAGGTAAAAGGGCAACATTTTTTTTTTTTTTTTGCGGTACCGGGGATTGAACCCAGGGGCATTCTACCTCCGTGCTACGCCCCCGGCCCTATTTTTTATACTTTATTTTGAAACTGGGTCTCATGAAGTTGCGGAGGGCCTCACTAGGTAGAGAGAGAGAGAGAGACAGGGGAGAGAGAGAGAGAGAGAGAGAGAGCGCGCGCTAAGGCTGGCCGCGAACCCGGATCCTGTGGTCTCCGCCTCCCAAAGTGCTGGGATTACAAGTGTGCGCCACCACACCTGGCTAAGGGCAACATTTTAAAGGAAGCATATTTTACAAAATAAGAAAGACAGAGATATGTATCTTACTGTAAAGAAGTACTAGGGGTCATAGTTTAAGAATGAGAAGGACTTGTGCATCTCCCAGCACGACTGGTGTGGCCCATCCAAAGAGCATGGAGAGACCGCACCATGAGATGAGTGAATGTCCACTGCAGAAATTAGTGTCATCCCCAGAATTGCTTCTACTGAACAGGACAGAGACCACCATAACATGAGCTACAGATTGAAGCAAAGTCACAACGTCAGGGATAGATAGGCCCTGCGAGATGCGGGGGGAGCTCTCTACCCCTTCTCATTGTTTACTCTCACTTGTCCCTCTCCGCTTCCCTTCCCTGTTTGACCTTCCTTTCTCTCTCATCCCTCTTCCCTTTTTATACACATACACCTACCCATCCCTCTGATACTAATATACCAGCGTGAAAATGAAAAGTTAAAGGGAACTCATAGAAGAAAATTATGTTCAAATCAGATAAGCACCTCCAAGTAAGTGGATAAGATGTTCTGCCAAAGTCATCATGTGAAAATTTACTTGGTCATCGAGAATGTGAATCTGGTAGTGTTAATAGCAGAAAACTTGAAAAACAAGTGACAGTCATGTTTCCAACATCAGCTTTTATGTGCCTGGTGCTTTATAGTTCGTTATGTTACATAACACACATGCTTTCACATGTATATTCTCATTTGAGCCTCACACCAACCCTTTAAAGGGGAAATGCCTCCCTCTCTTAATGGAAGGGGATACTGATTGCCAGAAGTAGCAAGAGATGTAGAGTCGGGTCTCAGAGCCCTGTCCAGTGATGCTGCAGCTGTGACACTCTGATGCCTGCATGGCCATAGCAGAATGTCCTCAGTACCCCACGGATTTGTCCCTTGGCCTAAACCTTTCAGATTAACCCCCCCCCAGTCTTCTTCTGTCAGCTGTCTTAAGAATCACAGAAATTAGAAAAGTATGTTAATCCATGTTATCTATTTATAAAGTGGATTGGTCATTTGCACATGCTTGGTAAATAATGAGAATAAAATGTGAACTTGGGGGGTCACCAACAATAGTTTATAAAATGCAAATACAAATTTAATTTTAGAAAAAGTAATGATTATTTCCTCATTCATGATGCTAAACCTATGGGTACTATCATAAGCTCAAGCAATGGAGGAAAGACCAAAGAAATGAGGTTTTGATCCTAGTCAGACCTCAGAGTGTTTCCTGGTACTTGGTCTAGAAATATTGGCGATACTTGTTCATCAGAAGAATTACTTAATTATTTCACTAATGCAATGCATACAGTCCCCACCTATACCATATGAAGGAAGAAAGTAGAGAAATTGTTACTAAATCCACTATTTGCAAGAGGTAGAAGTACATGAAAGAAGTCATTCACTGATGTGTTCATTTTCCAGAACATTTTCTAGAAGTGTCAGGATATAACATTATACAACTTCAATCTTATCCCCAAAGACATCAAAGAACTAAAATGTATCAACGGTAATAGGGAAATAAAGTAGCACCTAAGGCAAACTGAAGGCCACAGTATCCCCCCACTAATAGTTCTGTGGCCTTGGCTCCTCCAAGGACCAGGACCCTGAACCAATGGCCTCTCCCCTTGCAGCATTCCTTTCAAATAACATAAAGAAAATAAAAACGCCAGTCAAGTCTCTGGTCACTCATTCTCTTAGACCTGAGGATAGTATTGCTACAATATGCCCTTTTTTTCAATCTGTGATGGTTTTGTGTAATTTTTCTTACCTCTATTACTTCTTAACCGTAGCATGGTTACCATGGCAATACCTGTTGATGACAGACCAAAAAAAACGCCATTCCGCAGTGAGGGAGCTGCTGCTGTATTTCCTGCTCCTCGCTCGCTCTCACAGTTGGCCCAGGGTGTGCGTTTGTCTCTTCTTTCTAGTCTCACGGGTGACATCCGTTTTCTCCATTTGCTCAGATTGATGTGGAAACTGCTCTGTGCTGTTTCTGGTTTGCATGCTAAGATGCAGCCGTATCACCCTCTGGAGTATTTGCTGTCTGGTGATTTTTACCAGCTATAATAGAAACTGTGTCTATGTCCAAAAGAGTTCAAAATCTTTATAACCTGTTTTTCTTTCTCCTTTTCTTAATTTCTTCTTCCCTTTCATTTTTCCTTCTTATTTGATCAATTAGGTGGGCTCACATTCCTTCTTTGACCAGACAGCCAGGGAGAGGGCTAGAAGTAGAGCCCAGGTTTCTGGTTTCACTTAAAATACCATTAACCTGGACATCAAAACAACTAAGAAGATAAAACCTGGGTTATACATAATGCTAATTAATCCTACAGATGTGTTGAAATAACTATATTCTAGATATTAAGTAAATTGAAGATACTTTTTAAAAATAACAGTAAAAGTCATATACCATCAGTTGCTAGTCTTCTCATAAAAACTTAGCTATGTCATCTATAATCCATATTTAAACAAGTATTTTGGCATGTCTCATCTGGATGTGGTACTGTGGGAGAGTCTTTGGATGAGGGCTTTTCATCTGATCAGAGAGCACAAGCACAGGTAGCATAGGTGAACTGTCTAGGCCACCACCATAAAGCTGAAGGTTATGAAAAGGGGTCTAGGTTTTACTCGTGACTCAGACTCTAAAAAGCTCGTGATCACAGCTGAGCCTCAGTGTCCTTATTACTAACATTAGGAGTTGAGGTGAAATTTGGGGAAGTTTGCTTTTTACTCTGAAAATATATCAAGCTAACTCTGAAATAGGCACAATTGCTAAACAATAGAACAGAAACCTCATTATGCACTAAGGGCTAAGGAATGTAGAAGGAGAACCAGGGTAGTGGAGGAGTCAAAGAAAATAAGTTAAATGCACTAGCATACTAATCTTAATATAGTATGTCCCAATAAAGTAAGACAATTCTTTAGGAATTTTGGTCAATTCAAATACTTTTGGGGGGGCGGTACTTGGGGATTGAACCCAAGGGCACTCTACCTCTAAGCTATACCTGAAGCTCTTTTTATTTTGAAATAAGGGTCTTACTAAGTTAACATGTGCTGGTCTTGAACCTGCAATCCTCCTGTCTCTGCCTCCCAAGTACTGGAATTATAGGCATGCACCACTGCACTGGGCTGGTCAATCCAAATTCTTATGGAATCCTTTCAAAACTTTTCTCACAATCAAAATTATTTGATTTTGAAAAATAATCTGCTGCATGTTGTTTTCATTAGTCCCTCAGCTATTGCTGAAAACAGTGTTTAAAAAATAAGTTCCCTCTTTGAGCTTGTATAACAAATTCTGTGAACCTGCCTGTTATTGCAGAGTTCTTTGGATTTATGCTATTAAGAAATAACTCCAGTGCCTCAGCTGGGTTGACGCGTGAGCCTTGATGTGGGAGATGTGAAGTAATGCACATTGCGTTCCTTCCCCTCCTCTCTGTGCCTTCAGGTCAGGACCAGCTGTGAGGAGCTTGGCCATCTTGTCACGCACTGGTTCTGTGTTAGTTTCCTGGTGCCACCATAACAAAGTACCGCAAACCGAGCAGCTTCTGCAGCAGAAATTGAGTGATTGTCTCCCATTTCTGGAGGCTGGTGGTCTGAGACCTCCCTGCTCTTCCAAGGCTGGAGCAGGAATCTGTCCCAGACCTCTCTCCCAGTTGCCTGTGGCTTGGAGCAGCATAGCCTCAGTCTCCATGTGGGGTTCTACTGTGCACGTCTCTGTGTCTAAATCTCTCCCTTTTATAAGGACACTAATCATATTGGATTTGGGCCCACCCTACTCTCTTATAACCTCATCTTAGCTAATTATATCTATGATGACCCTATTTCTAAATAATGTCATGTTCTGAGGTACTGGGGTTATGACTTTAACGTATGGATTGGGGGTGCATGATTCATCCCCATAACAGGCTTAGAAAGATGGCACATGGGCACATGAGCTCACACACACAGTACAGTGTTCTGAATGGCCACCTACCAAAACATGGCTTACCAGAGTCCATCCTGATGGCTTCAGGTCTGCTAAGCACGCCACATTTTATAAATCACAGCTAACATTCACTGAGCACTTGCTATTGGGAGACTCTTGTCAGGGTGCGTCTGCGTATGTTAGTCCATTTGTCATTTGCCTTCAAATGCATCTCCTTACTTGCTCTGTGATATTGAGCATTACCTCCCACCAAGATCTCGAACCTCCCTAAATTGAACTTAGGTTATCTGGTAGTTATTTTCCATCTGAGGCATGATTGAAATGTCATACATATGACAGCATCTCATGGAATGAGCTCTAGGTCATGACACCAGAGCATACTGTTGATGAATGGCCCTGATGTGGAGGCTACAGAGAGTGCCAAAAGTCTAAGATTAATGTGGTCGTGTGTGTGTGTGTGTGTGTGTGTGTGTGTATGTGTGTGTGTGAGAGAGAGAGAGAGAGCACATGCATGTGCACATGTGTTCTCTCATTACTTGTATAGTCCCTTAGTATATGAGGAGTGTTGGTTCTAAAACAACCCCATACACAGATACCAAGTCTTAACATAAAATGGCATGGTATTTGCATATACCTTGCACATCCTCCTATGCACTTGAAATCTTCTCTAGATTACTTAAAATGCCTAGTGTAAATGTTATGTAAGTAGTTGTTACACTATATTGTTCAGGGAATAATGACGAGAGAAATCTATATAAGTTCAGTACAGAGGCGATTTTTTCAGGCATTTTTTATTCACAGTTGGTTGAATCCATGGATAGAGAGGTGTTTGTGTGTGTTGTGTGTGTGTGTGTGTGTGTGTGTGTGTGTGTGTGTGTGTGTGTGTGTAAAATGACACTTTGCAGGAGGCCTTGGCTTTGGACTGGGCACCTGCACTGGGCCCAACAGACCAAACCAGTATTGAGATTAATCACAGTAATTGCACTTTGGCTGATTGCAGAAGAACCTGTAGCCAGTTCACTGATTGGACTGTAAGCAGTTTAACTAGTTAAGCTGTAATCAGTTGACTGGTTGACTGACGAGGCTGTAGCCAATTAAGTTGTTTCTATGATTTGTTTCTCAGAACCTGCTCTGGTTTGGGGAGCTGCATGAATTGAAAATCATGTTTTTATTATTTTATTTTATTTTTTGCTCAAATAAGCTCTATTAAATTCAATTGGTCCAAGGAATTCTCCTTTTAACAGTGTGTATATATCTCCATATAAATATATATGTATATATGTATGTATGTGTGTGCATGTGTGTGTATGTGTGATATATAGTCTATATATACATATATGGGGGGACTATAAAGGTACTTTGTCCCATATGGTCCATTTACACAATGCCAACCTACACTGCTCCTGTTCACACACAGCCCCACATACCACATACCCCGACTCAGATACTTTACAAACAACAATCTTTCACCGTGCATATGTCTCTTTCTGTGACCCCCAAACAGCACAGCCAATTTTGCATCTCCCCCAAACAGTAGGAAGGACCCTTTCTATCCCAGAGTGACTCTGTGGCTGGGACTTCTAACTATAATCTGAAGCCACTCAGATTCTCATGAATTTGGGGGTCTCAAAGGTATACCTGGGCAAGCTTTCAAGTCCTGACTCTGCACCTTCCTGGCTCCCCTGGGAAGGGGAAATCATCCTCTCATGTCTCCCCCATATACACGCCCACTCACAAACCTCTGCTGGGGGAGCCTGGCCACCGCTGCCCTCCATCCCCACCAGCCTTGGGTGATCCCAGTACTAGGGAAAACAGAAGTTAGTTCTCACTAGTCTAAAGGCTCCTCGAAGTCTCTCACACAGGCAAGGTGGCTTCCCAATGAGGTGCCCTTCATGAGGCAAAGACAAGCCAAAGCTAGAGGCTCTCTAAGTGGCAGTGATGTCCCAGAGGAAAGGACAGCTTCCCAAATAAGCAGAGTAGAAAATACCAGTGACATGCCTTTTTTTTCTTTATAAGCAAGGAAATACTGTTGATGAATAAAGATAATCATGAATGAATGAATGTCCTCTTCGGTTGCTTGGTTATTCTTCCATATTTGTTTATATTGTCTAAAGGAGAATATTTAAAAATATTTCTTCTGCTACCAATTTATAAAATAGCAATTAGAGGGGTCATTTTATATATTTTCACTTCACTAAAGCATCAATTTAAGTACTGAAACTAATCCATTTAATGTTAGCATTTATGCTACCTTGTGCTACGATCAGATGTTTGAGAAGCATGAGATAAAATTTCCCTTAAATACATGGCATGTGTATATTATAAATGATTATATTCTTTGTCAATAAGAGAAATTTTTGTTTTGTTTCCTGTTGAGCACTTCATCATTTTGATGATTTCTCTTCTAATATTGAATCTGCAAGGAATTCAGATCCAAGCCACACTTGGAGTGCATGCTTCAGATACGGCTTATACTAAACTGTCATTTTAAGCCTCTTTCCAGGTAGCATACTTATAAATAGGAGGTTTTTTCTAATAAAATGTCAGTTGTTAATAACTCAATATATGTATTATGCTCGTATCTATCTTACCTGGGTCCTGTAGACTGTAGATAGCATAAGAACACATGCTTAAGGATTTTTATCATCAGCTCCCTAGAATTCAAGAAAAATATGTTCCTCTTGAAAAGGAGATTATTTTATTTAACTACACCTTTTTGAGCGGATTTTCAGAAGGGGCTATTTTCCAAGTGTCATAATCTTTTTGATGCTTAAAATAAATCTTTTTTTTAAACCTTCATCTTATCTTCACAGTGGCTTCTCTTTAGCACCTCTGTGAACGATCCTTTCTTGCCTCTTTCATTTTTCTGTTTGCAAGGAGGAAAATAAACCCCAGAAAACACTCTTCTCTTAATGGACCGTTGCTTTGCATACATTGGGGATTTCAGCTGTTCGAGTGTGTGGAAAATGAAGCAGGAGACATCAGATGGCATGAAGACTAGAACTGTTAACATGGTAAATACCAGAAAGGCTGGAAGTGTGAGCCAGAGCAGCTGGGGGACTGGGCGATGAGAGGCACAGCTGGGAAAGCCAGCAAGAAAAAATGGCCAGAAAATGTGAGGGAGCTTAAGAAGGGGAGATGAGAGCCCAGGAGAACGAGAACCCAGGCGGAGGAAGGGGAAAGCACCGCCGCATGTGTTTTTCCAATCTTACACAGTACGTCATGGCCCACGTACATTATAGTTAGCTGCCACTTTAATTGCTATATCATTGAGCATATTTAATATAGTTTTCTTGCATGATTGCTGCAAAGGACTGAATATTGAAGGTTTTTGAGTTTTAGTTTTTGTTTTTTGGGGGATGGGGAATTGAACCCAGGGGCATTCTACCACTGAGCTACACTCCCAGCCTTAGTATATACTTTTTTATTTTGAAACAGTCTCACTAAGTTACCAAAAGCTGGCCTCAAACCTGTGAATCTTCAGCCTCCCAAGTACCAGGATTACGGGCATGCACCACCACTGTGCCTGGCTGAATATTGAAGTTTTAACAAAAGAAAGTATCTGTGGTTTGCGGTTGATCTCTATTTTGTTGTTAATTTATTAAAGCTATTATGGAATTCATATGGATTCATGAGAAATAGTATGCATTATTTTATGGATTTTCTTTTTACCAAAGGCATATCGAATTGCTGACATTTATCATTTGGACAAATCGGGGGTGTGTATAACTACCTGGATTAATGGCTGGTTTATCAGAAGGAACTGATTAATAAATTGCCTTTCTCCTGGAGGGAAGTCTTTGGTATTTTATCCTAATCCTGTCTTAGTCAACATTAGGCCCCACTGGGATAAAACTCTATAAATGCACAACCTTAAGATGGAAGAGATGGCTAATGCAACAAATGACTGAAGAAGAAACGGGGAACATGTTGACATTTCATACAGTGACCCAAAGCTAAGAAGCAGAACTGCCACGGGGTCATGTACGTTGCCTCTCTCCAGTGAAACTGCAAAAGGTCAGTAAGGAGAGGTGTGGTTTAGCAACATCATATTTGAAAAAATATTAGATTTTGTTTTAGTCAAGTATGTTATTGTGTATGTCAACAGAATAATGCAGCTGGTTAAAAAAATAAATAAAAAAATTAAAAAGCTCCTGTCATCTTCCGCTTTCTGAATAAAGTATGGTACTTAGACCAACAAAAGTCAGTTCCACTCCTCACTGATGTGCTACTTCATCTGGAGAATTACCTTTGACCTTGATCATTTAGAAGAGAAAACCCAGAAAATGAAAATGTCGGCCCCTGGTATGTCTCTTCCCGCCTTACCTGTCTCCTCACCATTTGCTTCTCTGCATGCATGTCTTGCCCTCCCCAAATCTGAATTTGTTCTGACGGAAGCAGGAAATGCTTAGGATGTTTAAATGTACCCCACAGTCCAGTGAAGCATGTCACTAATCACGCTCTCTATGCCTCGCCCACCGTGGAGTCTTACTTAATGCTGGCTGGATTCGTTTGTTGAATTTTAGTGTCCCAAGATGAGATTCTACTACCTCAGTCTGACCTCTGCATTCCAAGTGGCCTTTATTGTCATCCAGATGTAGGATCTGGTATCCCAGGAATGACTCTCACGCTTCCATGATACTTGCACCTTGACCTTCCAAGTATCCGCTCATTCAGCTCCTGTTTCCAAGTGCTGAGCACTGAACAAATCCAGTGCCTGGAATATAGTAATCACTCAATATCTACTCGCTGATTAAGTGAATTAATTCTTAAAAATCAGGGCACATTCAAGGATATTTCTATAATAAAGGCACTCTTATTCAAAATCCCCTAAGATGAAGAAAGGAAGAGGATTATGTGCCACTCATTTGGCCTCAACAGTGTTTATGACATGCAAATGTCATCCATATAATTATTGTCCTTTATGTTGCAACAGAAAGAAACCAAAAAACAAAATGTAGACCAGCCTATGCCAGATTCCTTTCCACGAAGAAGGGCTTCTTCCATTCTACAGAATCCTGCCTCTGAGAAGCACTATTAGATTAGAGTTGGAATAAGGAAGCAACGCCAGTGGGGGCTCAGACCAGGCCATCTGTCAGGTGCATATCTCATCCCTTATGGTCCCAATGTCCCAGAAATCAAGCCGTTTCGGTTCCTCTGAGTGGCTTTAGTCAGAATGAGCCTTGGTTAGTTTGATAAACACATTGTGGACTCCCGGAGTTCACTTGATTGGGTCTTCTTATGAATGTCTCCATCAGCAGTAAGAACCTGCTAACACTCCTCATGAAAATTGTCAGTGGGATAGATGTAGAAGAGACAGTGCTGAACTAGACGTTCTACTGACTTAGTATATGCAGGAGGGGGAGCAGTCATATCTGAGTAGATAGCTGGTTCCAGAAGTCCTAAAATTCCATTCAGCAGAAAAATTAATATTGAAAGCATGGGGTTTGTTTGATTGAGTCAGTAATCATTTGCAGTGATTAACTACTGTGCACATGTAGAGTAGTCATGCAGATGAAAGGGGGCCTGAAGGAGCACTTGGTCCATGTAGAATTATACTCGGGTAGCCTCAGTTAGACCATGACAGTTTGCAGTGGAGCCGGGTAATCTGCTACAATGCAACAACTCCAGTGATCCAGCTAGAATTACACTTGGATTTGCCTCATCTCTTCAAGACTGATCTGGGAAATAACTAATGTTATAATTTCCACATCCCTTGGAATTTGTTTATTTTTCTTGGTAAGAGCTGTACTAAGATGCAATTCACATAAAGTATGTAATTTGATGGTTTTCATATATTTAGAGTTGTGCAACCAGCAATTTTAGAACATTTTCATCACCCCTTAGCTGTCATCTAACACCATGTTCCCCAGCTGTAAGCAACCAATAATCTGCTTTTTGTCCCTATATATTTGCCCATATAGGATATTTCATATAAATAAGATATTTCGATATCACTTACCATGTGTTCAGAGCATAACATATATCAGTACTTCATTCCACTTAATGGCTGAATAATATTCTTTTGTATGGATATACCAGGTTTTATCTGTTCACTAGTTTATGGATATTTGGGTTGTTTCTACTTTTTGACTATTATGAATAATGCTGCTATGAACATCCATGTGCATGTTTCTGTGTGGACATATGATTTCAATTTCTCTTGGTTTATACCTAGGAGTGGAATTGTTGGGTCAAATGATAACTCTGTGTTTAACACTTTTGAAGAACTATCAGTCTATTTTCAAAATGGCTGCATCACTTTACACACAAGGGGTAAAGGTTCTGATTTCTCCATATCTTCCCCACTTGTTACTAGCCTAGGTGCTTTATTTTAGCCACGCTAGTGGGTATGACGTGGTTTCTCTTTGTGGTTTGATTGTACTTCTTTGATGATAACGTTAAGCATCTTCACATGTGTTTATTGTTCTTGGTTTATCCGTCTTTTTTACTCTCTGGATAGTGCTTTTTAAAGTACAACATTTTTGTTTGGATGAGGTGCAATTTATCTATTTTTGTTGTTGTTGTTATTGCTTGTGTATTTGATATCCTATCTGAAACCCCACTGCCAAATTTGAACTCATGAAGATTTACCTCTGTGTTTTCTTCTAAGAGTTTTGTAGTACTACCTCTTACATTTAGGTATTTGATCCATTTTACATTAACATTTTATATGCTATGAGTTAAGGATCCAACTTAATTATTTTACATATGGCCTTCCAGTTGTACCAACACCAATCATTGAAGTGACTATTTTTTCCCCATTGAATAGTCTTGACAACTTTGTAAAAAAAAATCATTTGACCATATAATTGAATATATGGGCTTATTTCTGTGCAGGCTAAATTCTTTTCCATTAATCTGTACATCTGTACATCTATCTTTATGATAGTATCATAACTGTCCTGATTACATTGTTTCCTTGGTATATTTCTAATTCATGAAATGTCTATTTTTTAAATGCGAAATTATGTACCACTTTTATGTTACTAAATTAACTGTCAAGCCGTGTTTATTCATATCTAGTAATGAAAGCCTAATGAAATATTATTTCCAATACACATTAACAGGATTTGGCATCTTCAGAAAAATGTTTTTTACTGCAGTAGTTTGATTTGGATAAGCACATATTGCTTGTGTTTCTAAATAGTTCAAGAGAGTTCTCTGGGATTGACCAGTGACATAGAAAAGTGGAGAGGGTTACAGTTGGAATCCATATCTAAATATATCTGTGTGACAGGGCGTTAGAAGGAGGTTTGATTTGAAATCTAATGAAAGAGTAGAACAGTGGCTTGGGGACTTGCTGATCTGCCAGGCACTTCACTCAGGGAAACCCTGTCCTCCTACTTTGCATGATTGACAGTGGAGAGACCTAGAGACAGGCTGGAGGCAGACAGCTCATGATTGTGTGTCTTGTTCTGATCTTTTTCGATTTATTTTGAAAAATAAGAAAATAATAATGTAGCTGAATGCAATGGCCAACAAAAGGCAGCCGTACTCACTTGATAACTGGCAGGGAAACAATATGTACCTTAAGATAAAAAAATAATCTGCTGGCTCTGAAAGCAAACAGCACTCAGTCTGAAATGATAATACATCCAAAGGAGCAGCAGTAGATACAAATCTACAAGACTCGTGTTCTGCTCAGTGTTTTATATTGAAAATCAGGAATTGCGCCTCAGTCTGCTAAAGTAATGGAGAGGTTTTGAATATTAGTCAGCAGCCAGGATATTCTTCTTAGAGTGTGAGCACATTCATTCATTCATTCATTCATTCATTCCATCCCTCTCCCCGCCTCCCTCACACTGCACTATCATGCATAGTGTCTAATGTAAAATAAACATTCAATACAGGAGATACTTGTTAAAGGATGGGAAGAGAACCAAAGAGGAAAGGGGGATGGAGGAAGGGTTGGGCAAAAATTGAGCAGAATCACAAACAGGAATGGGGAGCTAAGGAATCGGGGTCGGGGGAGACCGGAGGAAGTCATCCCTGTAGTCTCCTCCATTTCTGCATGCCTCCCCATTTCTACTGCAGAATGATTCAGGAAGGACTCAGGATTGGATCCACACATGTATTTCAGGTCACACTGTCAACACGGCCCCATTGTCCTTTTTTATGTATGTGGTACTGGGGATTGAACCCAGGGGGATTGTACTCTAACCTTCACCCCCAGCCCTATTTTATTTTTTATTTTTGAAACATGGTCTCGCTAGGTTGCTGAGAGTCTCACTAAATTGCAAAGGCTGTCCTCGAACCTCCTGTCTCAGCTTCCCAAATACTGGGATTACAGGCATGAGCCACCACACCCAGCTCCCAGTCTCCTTTTAATAGGAAATTTTCAGAATTGAATCACAGCTTACCTTGCCGTAAAACATAAATGGTTCCTTTCACTTGTTTTATCTCAAATTCAAGTAATAGTCATTTAAGTTTAATATGACTATAATAACCCAGATCTGTTTGTCATAAACTAGGAAAAAGATGGAAAGAGCAAGTAACTTGTTATGTATTTGATCAAACACTGACTTGGCTGTTACTGTAGAGAAAATTTCATATTTATCCACTCCTATTTGTAGTTGTGCCTGTTTAGAAGTTAAAACTTTGCAGTGTGATCTGTTTGGGAAGGAATATAATGCTCAGTGTTGACATAAATATGCCGGCATTTTTGTAGTGAACTGGGCAAAAAATCTTTCACAGTCTATATCCATCTGCCTTTTTTTCTCACTTTCTTTTTGGTTATAGGCCAAGACAGAAGAGAGACGCTCACCATAACAACATTTCAAAGGGAGACATTGCCAGAACTTGGAATACTTTTTTTGGACAAACATTTCTCCAAGGTAAATATTACCATTGTACCAATAAGGAGTGCATCGTTAGAATTTTCAGATGGCAGTGGTACAGCACAAAGGTTTAATTGTTTAGTCTAATACAGACCTAGGGTGATGTGAGAGAAGGAGAGGGAGGGAAAGAGAGAGAAGAAAGCAGAGCTGTTGGGGTATCCTGCAGCTTCCCCTCGATATGTTACCAGGAGAATGCAGTCAGAATCTGCAGCTCGGGGGGGCTACTGCAAATGTGTGGGAAAGGGGAGGGAAGGAGAAGCTGGACTTTTTTCTCAGGGTTACAGATATTCGTGAAAACACAAGCCAGTGTGGTTTGATGATTAAAAACAAAATTTCTTCCTTTACGAGGAAAGAGATAATTCTCTTTAAAGGTTAAGTAAAAGAAATGCTCTATTCATGTTGCAAAGGGGGAAACCTGAATCATAATATTTTATACCAAGACTTATAAGTCAGGAAGATTTTAAGGAAATCCATGTTCTTCTATGAAAATACCTACTAAGTAAGCCTTTCATTGGCTCATGAGAAATGTTTCATGAAGTTCTTGTTTTTCTATCATATCCTTAATGCCTCTTGGTGGGAGGGGAATGTGTGTGTGTGAGTGTGTGTGTGTGTGTGTGTGTGTGTTGTGTGTGTGTGTATGCGCGTGCATATAGAGAGGCAAGACAGAGACAGACACTGATACCAAAGAGGAATCTATCAGCATTATATCATGTGTTTCAGAGGAGTAGCTCTAGTCTCTTTCTTTATGAATCAGGAGCTTAGTGGGAATCAAAGCTTAACACAGCTGAATTCAGTCAGCTTCAGCATTCATGAATTGGCTGCCAATATTTTAACACAAATTGCCGTGTCATTTCTATGAAGTTCCCCTGTTGCTGCTCAGTTTGTAGTGAAAAGCTGTTTTTGCTAAGCCCTGAAATTTTATCGATGAAACGCCTCCTTCTTTCCTTATAGGGACATCTGTGTACCCATATACACAGAAATGTAAAAAGACATGATCCAATTTTAAAGAAAATGTACTTGTCGACTGTCTGTTTAACAGCTAATATGTGGTTGATATTACTTAGTCCTTGGCAGTTCTGGAAGGCAGTTTCAGAAGGGAAGGGAAGAGTCGCGTTTTTCTCCAGCCCTCATCCTGGCTCTTCTCTCCTGAAGGGCTGGGGTAGGGGGACGTAGGCTGGCCATTAGAGGAGAATTTTGTGATACTATTCATTCTCTGTTCTGACAGAGGGGACATTGTTTGCTCACTGTAATAGGCCTGGCAGGAATCTGTGCTGTGCATACAGAATGGTAGAACAGCAGAGCAGTGGGAAATCTCAAAATTCTAAGGAACAGATCAGCTTAGGGATTTTTAAAAATGCATTCAAATAGCTTCTCATTACTGAGATGTAAGTCATAATTTGGGGAAATAGTTTTCCTTTCAGTGATTCCTTTCTTCAGATCGCATTATGTGTGTATTATGTGAGAAAGGTCTTGAAGAGAGAAGGCCTAAGTACTGTAGTAAGGAGAATTAAAATCAGGGAAGTTTAGAAATACTTTATGAACACATCAGACCCACTTTGATATTGTTCCTTGTATAGTAGTATCCATAGTGGCATGAAAAATGTTAATCTATGCCCACTATTGGGTGATTCACAGAATCAAGTGTGTGCTGCCTAAGAGGAAAAAAATATATTTAAAGATGTGCATTGAGGTAAGAAGTACACTGCTGGGGACTGTGTCAGAGGCTGCCACACCCACAATGTCCAGAACTTTAAAGGCAAAGACTGCAAAAGCAAAGGGTCAAAACACTGTGCAAACCCTGGATTGGAAACAGGGCAAAACTACGAACATGACTGAGCCTGGTGTTTCTACTCACAAGGTTGTATGTTCCTAGCTCTCCCTGAGCACAGGAACCTCACAATGCAGGTCCCTGATAGACCCAGATGTCTGAGGACTCTGTGTGTGTGTGCACATACGTATGTGTGTGTGTGTGTGTGTGTGTGTGTGTCCCCATCTTCGGTGTCTTCCTGGTAAGCTGATAACAGTGAAATAAGTACAATATGTGTTATTGCAAAGAAATGCTTAACTAAAATAGCAACCTATAACTTTTTATCTTGTCTCATTTCATAATTAATCACAAAATTTATTGTAGGTTGATTATTTTTGTCCAAAATGCAAAATATCAAAACATCAGTTAATAAAAATAACTTTTGTCTTTTCTGATATCCCAAAATATTAAGTACAGCTTGAAACATAAATAAGTGGTCCCTAACCCAAGAATGTACCACTTTGTCATTTCAAAAATTGTCTGCAAGTCATGCATTTCAATTCAAAATGAATGTAAACAGCTCATGAGTTGTTAAGTGGGAAAAAATCAAAATATAATGATTAAAGTTCATATTTAAATGAACTTAGTAATGCATTTAATAGTAGTTTACCGAAATTCAAATAATTTTACTGAAGTCACTCCTTATATATTATAAATCCTCATAGGAGATATTTTAATTATATTAACCTGTGGAGGCTTATGAACATTTAATTCAGCAAGTCAAAACAGGTGACACATTTAATGAAGCCAGGAAAAGATGTTACCATACTTAATTGTATTCAGTTTAAGGATTGTCTTGCCCTGCTTGAAAACATGACTGTAACTGGATAATAAGAGGTCCACTCAGTTGCAGAAGGAAGACTAAAGACCAGCGCAATAATCAATTGATGGAGAGAAAATGTCACGAAGCCATTCTTGTCCTGCCTCGCTGATGTCATCGCTGAGCTGATGTCTCGCTATAGTTTCCTGTCCCTGTCATCACCTTTTCATTTTTTATTTTTATTTTTGCGGTACCAGGGATTGAACGCAGGGGCGTTCTACCTCCGCGCTACACCCCCGGCCCTATTTTTTTATACTTTATTTTGAAACCGGGTCTCATGAAGTTGTGGAGGGCCTCACTAGGTAGAGAGAGAG
>PVJS01011422.1:34431-45888 GCA_004027185.1 Glis glis | reverse complement strand
CTAGATGGACAAAGAAGGTGACCTAACTGAGGGAGTTGGGAGGGGGGTGGAGGGAAACACACTGTAGCACATGATGTACATACACAAACCTATAAGACTCAATCACTATCCGGAGCATGAAAGGGAGGGAAGGGGGAAGGAATAGGGTGGGATTGGAGAGAGGGCTAAATGTGCAATGTGTGCATGTATAATGTTGAAACCCTGACATTTATCAAAATGTATACTTACAATGCACCAATAAATGAACATAAAAAAGCCAGCCAAATTTTGAGAAAAACTGTTCTTAAAATATAGCAGCCCTTTGTCTTGCTACAATTCTCTTCTAGACTAAAATTTCTTTTGTATTTAAGTCCAAATAAAATATTTTAATTTTAAAAAATAAAATAAAATAAAAATGGTCTAGGTGTTAATTTGCTTTGTACATGGTACATCAAAATGAAGACGCAGAATTAGGGTCCATGGTGATCATTACCTTCTTCCAGAATTTTATCTATAATTCACTTTTAAATGTTGGTATATTCACAAAAATATAATAAAAGGAAAATAGAGGTGAATTTGGACATTATTTAAACAAATGAAGATCTTTATGAATTATATTGACTACATGAAAAGTCTTTGGGGTTTTGCTGGGCGCAGTGGCACACACCTGTAATTTCAGTACTTGGGAGGCTGTGGCAGGAAAATTACAGGTTGTAGGCCAGCCTCAGCAACTTAGCAAGACCCTGTTTCAAAATTAAATAAATAAATAAAAATGGCTGGTGGTGTAGCTCAGAGGCAGAATACCCATGGGTTCAATCCCCAGTTAAAAAAAAAAAGAAAACAAAAAGGAAATTCTTTATGATTTTTAAATTACCATCAACATTATTTCAGTTTTCTATTATATTATGCATAAAGGGAAAGACAGGGGCAATCTGAAAGATGTATCAAAACCTTCAGAGTCCTTAATTGTTTTGATTCATTAGAGAATAAACGAAGTGTTAATCATGAAGCAGACACTGTTTGGGGCACAAAAAACAAGATAGCAGTAAACAAAATAAAATCCTGCCTTCAAGGAGTTTATATTCTGGTAATTTCTGCAAAGTATTTAAAACAGATAAAGAACAAATTCTTTAGCCATTGTCAGAACAAATTCTTTAGCCATTGTCAATAAGATAATGATTACCCCATGTGAATCTTGTTCCTTCATAGAAAACAATATTGACGTCTGCCTTTCTATGAATTATCTTCACTAGTTTTAGTTTTTCCTCCTTAGTAAAACATTGTATGGCTTCACCCTTTATTATATGGCTGTCCTTCAGATATCCACAGGTTAGCTATTATGTTTTCTTTTGATATCCCATCCTTTCCCACTCCATTCTTTTCATCAGATTAAAACGTTAGCAGTTTGAAGCATATTTTTGAAAATCCAAATATTTTCAGTTTAGAAAAATAGAAGTTGCTTTAAGCTGAATGTATTTTTATGTTTTCACATTTTTGCTCTGCTGTAAACTCTAACATATCATAACATTTACATTATTTAGTTTTTCCCCTCATACACATTAATATGGCATGAGCTATATACATATAGTGTCTGCTTTTAAATGTTTCATTTGGGGAAATGGAATTTTTAAACTCTCCATGTTGTAATGTAGTACATGCTTCCAATGATGTTCTGTCTTGTTCTCACTGAGGTGGACAGAGGTTAAAGTGCAGTTCACAAGGTGCCATCCTGTGATGAGGCTGTTTGGAAATCTAGTACAGATGACCCAGTGGAGTGAAAGAGACTCATCCCACCTGCCATGAATATAGAGAATCAGTCAAAAGCTTCCCATTGTATATCTTGCCAAACATAATATATCACACCTCAAAGACAGGAAAAGATACTCAATATTCACAGCAAAAAAATGAAGGTTAGCAGTAAGAGTTGAACAAGATGCCAGGAAGAAAAAGGGTGCTTGTATTTAAAACAGATTTATCATTTTGAATGGGACACCTGTTGTTTTATTTGATAGCTGAGTTCTTTGACAATGAAGTAAAACCTTGAGCATTTGGAACATGTCAGCAAATAAATAAAAGTGATCAATTTTCTTCAAAATGTAAAGTAGCTCTGGGTGCATCATCTTGGAGCTCTCCATTGTCAGCCCGTGACTCACACTATCTCCAACTGTAGCTTTGTGCTTTTCCAAAATTTGAGAAGACAGCTTATGACTCACTGATGGGCCATGGCAACCTGTCCTCAAGATAGAACAGAGCAGGACAAACAAACATCCTGTGAGCAAGTTGTAAAGAACTAATGTAAGAGTTAAGATACTACCGTCCACCTTCTGTCCAGGTCCATGTGTACCTCTCTTCCTGTGCAAAATATTTGTTTGTTCTTCTTTAGAAAGAAGGAAAACAATTACTATCCACAGTAGAAATAACAACCTTAGCCTGCCTTCTCAACCACGGAGCCCAGGGTCGATACATTTCCCTCTCACAAGCAAAGTTGAAATGCATTGATTCGTAATTGTTTTTAATGCTAGCAATTTATATTATTCTTTTAAACTATAGGCCTAAAATAGAGAATGACAGAGAACCACAGTATATTACACATTTGGTCATATTAATATATATTAATATATAACTCTACCCAGGTATGATGGCACATGCCTGTAATCCCAAGTAATTTTGAATTGTATATCTTAAATGTACAATTCTATATCTTAAATCTAAGATATAGATATATAGATATATCTTAAATCTAAGATATATCTAAGCTTTGACTTTTATGCAGTTCTCTTTCTGGTATGCTTATATCTTCATGATTATCTTAATATAAATTACTTTTATCTGATCACAATTGCAACAAAAATGTACTATGTTTCCTCTTTATGCTTCAAACTGATTATTATACATTTATGAGAGCCTTTTTTCAGCTAGTTATCTTTCAGGATGCATACTGTATGTTTTGCACTCTATAAGATTTTTATAAAGTCCCATTTTTATGCACTAAACAATAGCTGATATTTTTCCACTTAATGATCTACAGTAATAGAGCTAAAAATTAAATGTCATTCATTGGTGAGGAAATCATTTCAATTTTTGAAACTCTCAGTTTTACCACACCAGTTAGTCACTACTGTCCAATGAATACTTATATTTCATACCACATTTATCTGCTCTTTACCAATTATTTTCTTGGCAGACTAAACAGAAAGCAGTAGTATATAAAAATTCCCGGTGTGCTATGTCTTCTGAACAAATTACTTCAAGAAAATTGTTGATTATAATGATTTTCTTTGGAGAAAACCCTTTGCAGTTATTGATGTGGTTGGCATATGTGTGCGTGTGCACGCCCACATGAGTAAGACTATTTTTCTGAAATTATTCTGCAATAATAAAGTGTGAGTTTTTTGTGACATTCTTGGAAGATTCCAAGACCATCTTCATTTCAGTAGATCCAATTCCTCTTAGTATATCCAAAAAGCCAAACTCTACTTCCTGCATGGATGCTTTCATATTTTACACTAGAAAAAAAAAAAGAATGATTTAGCATCAACTATTTTCCAGACACGGCCTTATTGCTGCAGTTATCAAAATGAACTGCATCCTTTGGTTCTCAGAGAGCTCTCTTTTTCCTTGGAGAAATGAACCAATAAGCAAATAACTAGATAATGGTATGGTATGTGTCACAATGGAATCAAATCGATAGAAAGTAGGGAGCAAGTATCTCTTCTTTGAAAAGTCAGAAAAGATTTTTATAAAAGAAACAGTGTATGAGCTAGATACCAAAGACTTTTTGCCATGTAACTGAAAAATAAAGGAGTCAGTGTAGTCCATGTAAGTGGAAGAGAAACAGCAAATATTTAGAAGTATGAATGTGCACAATAATCTAAATAGTATTAGTTTCCAGAACTTACATGCAAGATGCATGAAGAAAAATGGAAGTATAAGTTATGACATTTGAAATGATTCTCAAGTGTTAGAATGTGTTTCAGAGTTTGGGTAATTGGGAATCACAGAGGTTTTTTAATGAGAGGAGGACATACTCATTTTGCACTTTAGAAAGGTTTCTTCTTGACATCAAAATAAAGGATGAACATTAGAGTTGGGAAACATGAGCCATGATTGATGAATGATATCTGTAAGTAGGGGGTATTATAGTCCGAGTGAGAGATCAGTAGAGTCTACCCTTTTTTAAATTAAGACAAAATATTTGTACATCTTTATGAAGTACATTATGGTAACTTGATACATGTATGGAATATGTAAAAATCAAGTCAGAATTCTGTCTTAAAGCAAGAGTCATTTGTCTCCCTAGAAATTTAGTTATTCTGTGTTAATTTGGTCTCTGCCCTGAGATTCCTAACATATATTAAGTTCATATATGTGTGTATATACTATCTAAACTACATAAGGAACTCAGAAAACTTAATACCAAAAACCAAATGACCCAAGTGAAAAAGAAATAGGCAATTTAACTGAATATACACTTCTCAATAAAACAAACAAACAAAAAGAATACTATAGTGATATGTGCATATTCACGTTTATAGTAAGTACAATTCACAATGACCAAGTAATGGAACCAATCTAGATGTTGATCAACGGAGGAATGGATAAAGAAAATGTGCAATGGATATGTGTATATGGAGTTTTACTCAGTCATAAATGAGAACAAAATTATGCCATTTGCAGGAAAATGAAAGGAATTAGAACATTGTGCTAAATGAGATCTGCCAGTCTCAGAAAATCAAGGACCACGTGTTTTCTCTCTCATCTGTGGAATCTAGAAAGAAAGAAAAAGAAAAATGATTTCTTGACAATATGTAGAGAGACCAGAAGAAAAGTGGAAGGGAATGGGGGGAAATATGGGGAGGGCCAAAAGGAGGTGTGAGGAAGGAAAACAGACCAAATAATGTTATATTTATCTATGAATGTATCACAATCAAACACAGTAGCATGTATAGGGAAGAAGTAAGACAGAGTTGTGTGTTATGGAGGGAAACACACTAACAGACATTGTGTGTGTATGAACGTATTATTTTGAATTTCACTGTGATGTATAAATGCAAGGCACCCATAAAAATTAAAATTAAATATATTACATACATACATAGGTATGTATGAATGAACTGGATGATATTATGTTAAGTGAAATAAGTCATCTTGGTGGCTCTGCTCCAAATATGCTCAACTTTCTCAAGGTTCTTTTTAAAATCATATACTCAAATTTTTATGATTTTATTGATCCATACTTCCCATTTCTATTTATATTTTATGTTGTATATTTCGATTTCCTATAGTAAGAAAGTAATACCTCCTTTGACTGTTTCAAATATACTCACAATGCTAATTTTTCTTTCATCTTTCTCAAATTATCCAGCATAAATCAGACAATTATGGCAAAAACAATTATAAAGTGGGTAGTCATAGCAAATGGAATAGTTCAGCTACATGAAAGTTAACATATATCACTACATTGATAAAATAAAATTAAAGAGCTATAATTGCATAATGAATCAGATCTGCTATTGCTAGCAAGTAAGAGTTATTGTCAGCATATGCAAGTATTTCTCTAATTCTAAATCATTTTAGATTTTTATGATTAAGCCCCTTAATCTTTCCAATTATGCATTTTTAGGATATAGCTTTGTTTGGTACAATTTTTCCAGTTAAAACTTTTAAAAGTAAAAAATGAAGTTAATATATTAGCTTTTGCATTTTAATTTAACCAAGATAAAATGTCACAGATTAACATTTTTTGTAGGCAGCTGGCTATATAGGCCATTGGCTGAATTTTTGGAAATTAACTAAATTTTGTGCTGGATATACATAAAAATTTCTACACTTTAACACCTTCCTTCCTCAGGCCAAGACCACTCAACTTGGCATACTAAAATTGTATCAATTATTTCTCCTTCTGGCTTTTAAAAACTCTGTTTCTTAGTAGGGACTATTGGTGTGATAAGTGACTAGATAATTCATCAAGGGTAATGTTCCCTCCATACATATCTGCACTCCTTAGGCTACTGAGAAAATGTAGCTGTTAATTTCACAACGGCATTTACTATGGGTGGCCAACACTTTCAGGAAGAAAATATCACTGCTGTCCCTGTGCATACCCATAAGTGAATGAGTAATAGTGGTATCTCTCAATCTTTGTTTTTAGAGATGATGAACTAACACAGACCTGTAGTGTGTCTTTGATTATGGCTGTGAAAAAAGGCGCAGAAGTTTTCATTTTGAGGGAACAATTAGAGAAATGCATAGAATCTTAATTTCTCACTGTGCTCAGTAGCAAAAGAGAACATCCGCTTGTAAGGAGACCAACAGGCAATTCAATTAACATTGTGAAAATACCACTGGCTATTCCCATTTTCTTCCCAACATAAATTCCCATTTTCTTCCCAACATAAACTATGTTTGAATTCTTTGTAGTTTGACATGTGATCGTTTTATTTAGATTCTGAGCCAGGGACTTCATTTCCAAAAGGCATTAAAGTCGTAACAGTTTTGAAAAATGACACCGTTTATTTCTTAACAAGTTATTTCTCAACAAGTCTGGATAGAGTTGGTCTGAAACAAAAGGAAAGTTGTTAGACTGAGGCTTATCCAGTGTTGTCTCTGGATCTGTTGTTTTGAAAGGAACAGAGCCTATGCATCTTTAAGGAGGTAGGGGACAAAGTTATCTTTTCAAAGATGATTGGGGCTTCCAGCCTCCGTTAGTCTGTGGGATCTTACAATATTCTAGAATATGCTATCTCTGTAAGGATCTAGGCAGCTAGTTTTAAGGTTAGTGTCTCATGAGCAAAAATAATAGCTAGTCAGAATTATAATCAATATTAAAACACATTTATATGATCAAAAAGGTCAGCACGTTTCCTAAATAATGGTAATATATGTCTAAGATGTAGACTTTTAAATAAATATGATATGTATAGAGTCATTATTACTTTACAAGTGATGATCAATTTGTTAGAAAATCTTTTAACTGTAATGTGGCCATGGGTGTATAATATAAATGTATTCCAGAAAACAAGTGGGTTATGCAGCAGATAGTTTTGATGGACATCTTTGTAGTTTTGTTATTGGTTAAGACACAGATTTTATTTAACATGTCATGTACTATTCAGTAGTGTTCATCATCAGTATTTAAAAATAAAACCAATTACTTAGCTGGGTGTGGTGGTGCATGCCTGTAATCCCAGTACTTGGAAGGCTGAGACAGGAGGATTGCAGGTTCGAGGCCAGTTTCAGCAACTAAGCAAGACCCTCAGCAATTTAGTGAGACCCTGTTTCAAAATAAAAAATAAAAAGAGCTAAGGGTGTAGTTCAGAGGGGGAATGCCGCTGGGTTCAATCTCCAGTACTGCAAAAACAAGAACAACAACAACAAAACTATTACATGCTCTATTACAGTAGCTAACCATTTAAATGAAAGAGGATTCAATGATAAATTTCCTACCGGCCCAGGCTTCAAGTCCCTTGCTATGGAGAGTTACAATCTCACGAGCTTCTTGTATGTTTTTCAAAAATTTCTATGCATTTATAATTAGAGATGGTATAATATTTTGTTTTCTAATTTCAATTATTAATAATGCATTTTAATACTTTGAAACTTTTACTTTTATTGTTACTGTGGTGAAAAAACTAGATTATTTCAATGGAAAATAAGCACAATTAAACTAATCAAGTTTCCTTTCACAAAACCTTGTTGGATATACTTCCAAGATGTAAAATGAACACTGGGATTTCAGGTATAGGGAGAAGGGAGAATGACTTTTTGTTATTTTGTTTTGGTTTGATACTGGGGATTGAACACAAGGACATTCTAACTTTGAGCTACACCCCTAGCCTTATTTTTGTTTTTTATTTTGAAACAGAGTGTTGTTAAGTTGCTGAGGGTCTCTCTACATTGTTGAGACTGGCCTTGAACTTGCAAACTTCCTGTCTCAGCTGCTCAAGTACTGGGATTATGGGTGTGCGCCACTGCACACAGCTTGAGAATAAGGTTTTATAATTTTATATTGAGAGATATGTTTTTGATGTTTTATTTTTTATTGTTTTACTTTTATTGGTGCATTATAGTCTCACATCATAATGTAGTTCATAGTGATAGTGACACACATGCACACAGCCCTTGTGAGCCCTCCTCTTACCCCATACATGATATTGAGATTGGCATTGGTATTCTCACATATGGACATAATGTCAGTTAATAATCTTGGTGTTTCTTTTATTAATTCTCCCCCTCCCTCACTACCACACTCCACAAAACCACCTCCCTTTTTCCACTGGAGTTTCTTGATGTTTTATAATGATAAATTTAAGTCTCATTTTAGGAAATTTTACACGAGGAAGCTGAAAATTAAGGTGAACACCATCTGTAAAAAAGTTAACAAAAATTAGGGAAAAATAAATCTCCATATAACTATAATTTTCCAGAAAAAAAGAGTGAATAGTACTAAGACTATATGGGAAATTTGGTAGTTATTCCAAACAGAGAATTGAATACTAAATATAAATGTGGTCGAGTGGGCATGGTGGCACACGCCTGTAATCCAAGTACTTGGGAGGCTGAGAAAAGAGACTCACAGGTACAAGGACAGCCTCAGCAACTTAGTGAGACCCTGTTTCAAAACAAAAAATACAAAAAAAAATGTCTGGGGGTTTAATTTGGAGGTAGAATACCCCTGGGTTCAATCCCCAATATCACAAAAATAAATAAATAAACAAACAAACAAATGGTATGGGAATGTAGCTCAGAGGTAGTATGTCCCTGGGTACAATTCCAAGTACCCCTACACACACACACACACACACACACACACACACACATACACACACACCATATAGATGTGGTCGTTTGTAAAAATCTTCTTGTCTGCTGAATATGAGGTAAGTTTGTAATCATTTGTGCCAAGAATTTTCTAGAACATTCATATTACTTATTAGCGTGAACACTGCAATTCAGCATTATAGGAAAGAGAAAAATAAAAAGACATGCAAGAGACACAGGGATGTTCAGAGTCGAATATGTGAGAGACTCTCAAAGTAGAATATACACGGGAAAGGTAAGAGCAATAATGTATCTTTTTTTCCATTTCCATGCTCAAGAAAATTGGAAAATGAGCAATGTCTCTTTGGTGTTTACCTAAAGCCCACAGAGTGACAACCTCATCCCCTGAAGTTCTCTCACCGGTACTATCAATTCCCCACTGCCCTGGAGAGCAATCGATTGCTCTCTGTGCAACATTTTACCCAACCCTATCTGATGTGATAACAACTCTCCCAGAAGAATAAAACTAGTGTATAGTCTGTTCCATTTAGGACTCTGTTTTAGGATGAAAATATTTTTGAAAAGGTTGATAGAGAGGCTGATAATTATTGATACGATTATGCAATTTACTAATAGTAAAAATTTCAGACACTGAAATAACCAGAAGAGAAAGTGGCTTTAAAATGTTTCTCAAATAATGCCTGTGCTGTTAATCCTTGTTTTGTGTGTGTGCGGTACTGGAGATTAAACCCAGGGCACTCTACCATGGAGCTACATATGCAACTATTTTTATTTACTTTCTATTTTGAGATAGGGTTTCATTAAGTTTCACAGGTTGGCTTCGAACTTATGATCCTCATGCCCCAGCCTCCAGAGTAGCTGGGATTATAGGCCTGCAAAGTTTTAAGCATGTTGGAAAATAATCTTGAAAAGACCAAATACCATCTATTTGTCTTTGGAAGGGAGACTAAGAAAATTTTTCGAATTATTAAAGAACTGCTAATAAAAACAATAGGAAATATAACTATAAAAGTTTAAATATTTAAGGAGTTAGAGCAGAATAAATATATCTAGTAATAAGCTTATGAATGAGGTACCCTAAAGGGGAGAAAAAGATTAGTTATGTTAATTGTTACAGCTGAGGAATGGTCATGCTATATGTCATTCTGCATTTTTGTCTTTTAGTTATTAGAATAAACTTTTCAGGTAGCAGAAATCAATAGACTGCTTCACAGGGTTCTGTGCAAGTAAACCGAGAGCCAGTGTGAACAATGGAAAGGCAAAGGAAGAGGAGAGGGTGGGGAAAGTTCTTTGTTAGGTTGGGGAAGGTTCCAAATTGCTAAAAGAACTGAAAGCCAGACTGGTGAAAAGAGAGAGCCAAGGAAAATGAAATAACAGGATATAATGAGATAAGAAAGTGTTATAAGGAAGGGAAAGCATTACATTCTACAAAAAAAGTCAGAACAAAAAAATCAGACTGGTTTACAGGTTTGCTCCTCAAAATGTGAGTATCTACATAGCTTAGACAATCAATCAATCCGTGTAGGTCAGTAATATTCAAGTTTTCAAATGTCAATGGAAGTATTGTGTTCTCACGTTTGTCCATTCTTGGCCTAGGAGGCAATTACAAAAAGCATGTGTTTGGAATAAATTGAACACATGAAAATGCATTTCAATTAGAGTCAATTTCTACTTGTACTGATGTTACTGATTTAAAATGAGGAATTTTAGTACATCTATTCGTCACACTCTTCCCTGTTTATTTAAATGATGTTTGACTTCATAGATTTTAGTCTGAATATATTTGCTGTTTAGCAAAAAAAAACCTACTAAACTAAACAATTAAAAAGTTCTTTTAATATCATGGGCACTCACAAGACATACGGAATATGTAATTAGGGTTTGCTATATACCAAAGAAGTATACAAACTAAAACAACTTGTGTTTTGATGGTTATATTACATTTGCTAATTTTCCTTCTAAATTAAATATGTCAGAAACTATGTTAAAGGTTGTTGGTTGTATAAAAAGTGAATTTAGAGGTAGCAGCTTAGCTTACATATTTAATATATGATAATTGCAATAAACATGTATAATAAGTCCTTTGTCCTACAGCAGGATGACTATTAAATTATTTTTCATAGTGGTAATCCTTGATTTAAATAAGTAAATACAACTCCACATATGGTCATGCTGAAACTAAAATATTGATATTGAGTGCATTGTTTAGAGAGAATGCCTCTGGAAGATAGCTAAGCAAGCTTCAGACTTTACCCTGAAACAAAAAAGTAAGTTAAGTTCTATATAAAAAATTAGATAAGTTAAAATTAAATGTTTTAGAGGATTGTAAAGGAACAAGCAAATATGTAGGCTGAAGAAGTAATGTTGTTTAAACATATTTCCAGCAGGAGATATCCCCGTTGATTTTCTAAAGAATGGAGCACAAAAGACCAAGGTACATTTCTGACTACTAACCATAAACGTAACAAATGTGGAATGTGGAATGGGACTATGAGATTTCTGTACTTCCTAATGGCTCTAGTCTGGCAATCAGTGAATTCTTATTAACATATTGTGTGCAATATTTTGTTGAATAAAAATGTAATTATTGTTAAGTATGATGCTTAGGAAGACCTACTTAGCTTAAGCCTACTCAACCTAAAATTGTCAGAGTTCAATTCAGCAATTATTTTGTCTCCATCATATACAAAACTTACC
>PVJS01011422.1:0-34331 GCA_004027185.1 Glis glis | reverse complement strand
ATTCTAGAATCTTCAGTTGTTTCTTCTGATAGAATATCTCACTGGACATGGTGGTGCATGCCTGTAATCCCAGTATTTGGAAAGCTGAAACAGGAGGATCACAGGTTTGAGGCCAGTGTTAGCAACTTAGAGAGACTCTGTTTCAAAAACCGAAAATAGTCCAGGTGTGGTGGCATACTCTTGTAATCCCAATATTTGGGAGGCTGAAATAGGAGGATTGCAGGTTCATGGCCAGCCTCAGCAACTTAGTGAGGCCATCTGCAATTTAGTGAGACCCTGTTTCAAAAAATAAAAAATAAAATAGGACTGGGGTTGTAGCTGAGAGAGAGAACATCCCTGAGTTGAATCCCCAGTTCCAAATAACAATAATAATAATGAAATAAAATAGTGTTGGTCTAGCTCAGAAATAGAATGACCCTCCACTCAATGGTTCAATCCCTAGTACCAAAATAATAATAATAATAATAATAATAATAATAATAAATTAAATTAAAAAAATAAAAAGAAAGAAAAAGACTTCTCTGAGTTTTCTCCTCTTCCTGTTTTGGGTTCCAATTTAAATTCAACTTCATTTACCTCCGAGATTACATTAGACCCTAGAAACAGGTGTCCTGTTGGCTCTGTTTGCCTTGGCTCACCAGCACCCACTGCAATTGTACTACAGTGTAAGTGTTAATATCCTTTGCCAAGGATATTAACAAGTATAGGGCAAGAACCAAGACAGTCTCATAAGTGCTGCGTCTTCCCACATGATAAAGTCTAAAAGAAGCTATATAGAGTGAGTATCCAGTGGGACTTTTAGATTCCATTTAATTGTATGAGGCAGTATTATTATCATTTATATTAGGAAGAAAAAATGCTGCGGAGTATTTGTTCACGGTCACACAGTAAGTGGCATGCACTGTTGTGTTTTAATCCAAAACTCTTTTCCTCTATTATCACACATGTTGAATTAAGGCACTATTAGCTGGATAATTATATAATAAATATCTTCATAAAGTAAACACTTCCCAATATTCTCTCCAGCATTTAAAAAATTGCCTCATATTTTCTTTATGGGTAATGCCAATTGTGCTAAACATAGACCCTCCCTACTTTGAGAAATGCAATAATGCCTCTTTTTTTAAGATTCAATTATAGTGTCTTATTGAATAATGCATTTAGTTCAGTAGAAAAACAAGCAGTGGAAGTTTTTTCAGCATGCACTCCCTGAAAAATATTATTTATTAAGTAGGCTAATTTTTGTCATAACAGCATACATTGTTATTCATGGCAGTCTAATACTGACTTCTAATGATTGTCATTACTGAAAGGAAAAGTGATTGATAAGGGCATTAAATGAAAATGGAATGATTATGCATCTACATTTTTATGGCAAAATGTTTCAGAAACAAATTTTTGGATTTCGTGTTTTTAATTGTAATCACATAACTTTAGGGGTGAAATGATGACATTCACAAAAATGTAAATTATTTTTACATATGCATTGTATTGATGCTAGGAAAACTAGTAAGCCTAAATTTAACAAGGACTATAATAGATCTCTTAACAAGAATAATGAATTATAGCAATTGTAGTAAAATAGGTGAAAATTATCAGCATTCCAGAGCTTGAAGTGAAAATTACTTGAGAAATTGTGAAATTAAAATACTTCAAACTGCTATTGTCAAAGACATGCCTTGACAATACATAATATATTGCACAGACCGACTAATTTTTTAAAGCAGTATTCTTCAGTGTTTGCCAATGGTCATGAAGTGTAAGATTTTTGACACAGCCTAATTGCTTCATTTGAAATATTAAGAAAAAAACTTCTGTTATTCTGTAGAGGTATTTGGTCTTGCTTTTTTTAAACAGGTCACTCTAACCTGGCAAGGTGTTTGCTTGCAAAGGAGCTGAAGGGCTGAGACCTTTTAAGTGTGGAGGCAGAGAGGCCAGCATCAGGCAGGCCTGAAGGGTAAACAGCATGGCCTGTTAGGGAGACTAACCGCCTTTATTCCAGACAGAATTACAAACTGAGTGAGAATTTGTAACTCATCACATCATATTCATGTAAGAGGGAAGAAAGAAGCAAAACACGAGGTGACATTTACGAAGATCTATTCTGTGCTCGTTCACTAAGCTTCCTTACTGAGCCTGTGCCTAATTCTCTAAAGCCAGTAATTTTTTTCCGTCTGAATGAAATAGTTACAGAGTCCAGTTAATATAAATTCTAGATTAAAAAGCTCCAGGCCAGTCCTGGCTTTACTAACATTTTTGTACAACTAACTAAAAGAAAGTAAAAGGGATATTTGCTAGAGAAACAGTAGGGACGTGGAAGGATAACTATGAAATAATAATTTGAAGACAAATAAATAGAGCCACACAAGTCAGAGGTAGCATATAGGAATGAAATGCATCCATTCTTATGCCACCTCAAGTCATTTTCTCAAAGCTTGAAGAGAAAACAGCAACAAGCCAGGAAAAAGCATCAAGTCAGTCCAGTATTCTAATCTGTTTGCTAAAGCTTTCAAAGGAACAGCACGGGGGAAATGTTAAAACACAGCAACCAAGCCATATACAGCCAGATATCGGTAATTTACCTTTTAAGAGGGCAAAAAATAAAGAGGAAAAAATATCAAGTGGGAACGGTAAATACTCAAAAGGCTGTTTTTACCTACAGATCTACAAATATCACTGAAGTGGAGTCAGATGTGTGGCATTTCTGCTCACTTGACTGCACTGCAATGCAGGGCATTAAGCGAATGCAGAGGGGCAGGCAGTGGCAGGCGCGCAGGGCAGCCGGGCCTAGCCCAGGGGTGCTTGGGCCACGCACCTGGCATAGAGAAGCACAGCGTATGCAAACGACTACGAGGCTCATCAACTAGAAAGGAAAGCAGAGAATGCAGACAGAGTTCAGGGAAGAATGACAACAATAATGGAGACCTCGAAGGAAACATTAAATAGAATCATTAGCGTGGAGAAATCTGAGATGCTGTATATTTATCGATCTTTAAACAAATTACGGCTTCTCCCTCGAAGGAAAGTGGTCCATACTCTTTGCTCCATTGGGCGTCACAAAAAGGAAATGAATTTAAATCGCACCATGAAATACTTAAGTTCGACATAAAAAGATATTTCCAGGTAGGGAGAGAAAGAGAGTGGTTTAAAAAATTAACTTTCTCCGGAGGTCATTAATGCCATCTTAATTGGGTTAAGCCTTAATGCCTCTAATTTTCTATCACATGTTTCCTTCAGTGCTATTATATTACTGTTCCTGTTATTGGGCATTATAACAAATGATATTTTTATTATGATGGGATGCATTTCTTTTACTGAATGCCTTTCTTTCTCTCTCTCTCATTTTAACATGTGTAAAACACACAAGGAATAAATTAAGAATGGCTTGTGCCTTTTTCTTTGTTCTTTCTTGTAGAGATATTTTAGGGAAGATTCTTATCTCACATTGATTTTCACTTTTAGAAAAGGTTAGCACAGTTTGCTCCTAGGAAGACTAAAACCTGGGGAAAAACAAAAAGAAAGAAAGAATGTTCCAAGTATTCATTAAACCAATCTACAGAGAGTTAGAAAATATCCCACTAGCCCCCATGGTGGGTATGGAAAGCAGGTTTGGGGAGGGCTCAATGCATGGTACCTTCCCCCAAGATGGTATGTCTATGGTTTCTCTCCCTAAGCACACTATATCTAGCAAGTAAGATCACCAAATTTGGGCAGAGATGGAACAGGAATCTTCTGACTTAAATAATAATACATTTTTGACAGGTAAAAACAAATGATTTTTTTATGTTTAAGACTTTTCTTTTTTTGGTTGTATTGGGGATTGAACCCAGGGGCATCAAACCACTGAGCTACACCCAGCCATATTTTAATTTTTTATATTGAAACAGTGACTCACTAGGTTGATGAAGACTTCACTAAGTTGCTGAGGCTGGCCTCAAACCTGCGATCCTGGAACCTGTGATTACAAACGTGCACTACCATGCCTGGTTTTTGCTTAAGAATTTTAATCTCGCTGAGCCGGGCAGTGCACAACTGTAATCCCAGTACCTGGGGGACTGAGACAGAATAGCAACTATGAGGCCAGACTCAGCAACTTAGTGAAACTCTCAGCAACTTAGTGAGACCCAGTTTCAAAATAAAGAATAAAAATTAGGGCTGGGTGTGTAGCTCAGAGGTAGAATGCCCCTGGGTTCAATCCCCAGTACCACAATAAATAAATAAATAAATAAATAAATAAATAAATAAAAGAAAAGAATAAAATAAAAAAGGGCTGAGGGTATTGCTCAGAGGTAGAATGCTTCTGGGTTCAATTCTCAGTACCAAAAAATAAAATAAATAAGCTCTATTTTCAGGAACTTTTATCCTAGTCATGTTAGTACTGGGCCCAATCTGAAAATTCAGGAGAAAATAGAAAACTTTAGATTATTCAAAAGTTAAAAATTAAGACCACATCTATGTAACAAAGTTTACCTGTGCAAGACAAAGGTTCTTGAACCTGGCCACATTCCAGGGCAAAGATGGTTCAGGATGCTCCACCCCACCACATGCACTGGCTATACTTATAGCCAGGGAAAAGGTAGTGAGGTACAGAAAGAACCAGACTGGCTCGAGTCAGCATTTGCCTGTGGACATGGCCAGTTGGCAGCTTGTGATTGGTTGAAGCTTAACTGCTGTGATTGGCTGAGGCTGGTTGCTTAGTTACAATAGTATACTCTGGTTAGATTAGAACCTACTTGCACATCAATCTAGGCTGTAGTTCACTAAATATGGGAGTTTCTTTGGTCCAAACTTATCTTTAAAGTTTAGAAGCTGCTTTAGGCCAGTTCTTTCAGTATCTTTCAGTTCTACAAATAATCCAATGAATTTTGCGATAAAGTATGTCTCATTTCAAGGTCCTAAATCATAATCTTTTCACTTAATCCTCATATAAAAGTCTAGAGAGAAAATTTGAAATACAGAAGTTAGGATAAGTCATTGATTCTATTTAATTGAAATTTTTAAAATGATCTCATATGTCAAATTGATAGATATTAAATTAGTTTTTCAAAACATAAATACCTTCATACGCATTTTCCTATCACTAGTTACCTGTGGCTATTTAAATTAAACTTTAAATTCAATTTCTTAGTGACAGTAACCATATTTTAAGTGTTCAATAATCATATGGAATTAGTGGCTACCATATTGGACCACACAGATATAGAACACTTTCACATTGTACATTTCTATTGGAGAATGCTGACCCAGATAATTCTTTTGTGGGGGAGTACTAGGTTTGAACTCAGGGGCATTCTACCTCTGAGATATACCCCAGCCCTACTTTATTTTTTATTTTGAAACAGGGTCTCATTAAATTGTGGAGGGTCTCTCTAAGTTGCTGAGGCTTGCTGGGAACCTGTGATTCTCCTATCTCAGCCTCTCAATAATGGAATTACAAGTATGTGCCACCACACCTGACTTGATCCAGATAATTTATGGCATATAAAACATTACTCATTTGCCTTTAATTTAGTCATGATATTATAATCCAATTCTCTATAACTTGGGTCATAGCTTATTACTCTCTGATCAAACAATGTTAAAAGATTGAAATCCATGTTAAATTCTTCTCTGGTTTCTATGTTTAACTGAAAAACACTAACAAAACACTGAACAATGAATTCACTCATTTATTAAACAAGTATTTCCTGAGCACCTAGTATCTTCAAGGCACTGTCCTGAGCCCTAGATATAAAGCAATGACCTAATCAAAACCCCTGAAATCATGGTACAGACACTCTAAAAACAGAATAAATTAGTAAGCAAAAACAATACTTAACAATTTCACAAAGTACTTATTGCTGCAACAAAAATTATGCACGGTAAGGAGTAAGTGGGAAGGAAAGTCCTCTTTCTAGAAGTTACATTTGAGAGAGGAAGCCATGATCAAACTCCTATCATCCACTCTCTGTACCAATTCAGAGTCTCTCAGCCTCTAAATTGGTACAGCCCCATCTACCTGTGTCTTTTGGATACCTGAATTTTTCCACCTACTGCCTTGCAAATTAACTACATATGGACTCTGACTAACCTCACACAGGCACAGCATCACCCCAGAACCAGTCATCACTCACAGATCTCTCGCCTCCTGCTTTAGATATGGCTTCTCTGTTGATGCTGAGGCATGACACACTGCTGAATTGCGTGGTACCCTTTCGCATGCAATCTGGAAACAGAAGGGTCAATGTCTTAATGTGAATACTTTCACCAATGGGAGGTGGGACCTGGAGGATGAATTCCTCTTCCTCCATCTTCCCAGAAATAACTCCTGAGACAGTCTTTTATGAGCTCAGAAGATGGTTTCATGAAATGGAGACACTGTCACCACTGGCAATGGCCAGAGCCACAAAACAGCATTTGTGGTACCACAACCCCACGCCCTCCGCCTCAACTCCCTTCCCTGCAGTTCTGCTTTTACTTGCTCCTGCATTCCTAGGATTACCCTCCCTAAGTACATAACAAGACATAAAACTTTGCTTTGTGAGAAACAGTAAAAGTTACTGGGAAAAGAGCCACCTAGGCAGAGGGAAGAAGAAAATTCCAAGTCCTTAAATCAGGAGCATGCTTGAGTTGCAGAAATACAGTAAGGTTCTTGAGTCTTGGTTTTCATGTCTATAAGGTTTGATAGTGGAACAATTTATCACTATTTATAAAAATCTGAGATCCTTATATATACTTTATATGCATACATATCCTATATATATATAAGATTATGTGCAGTGTTTATTCTTTTTTACTTTTTTTTTTTGCGGTACTGGGGATTGAACCCCGGGGGCGTTCTACCTCCGCGCTACATCCCCAGCCCTATTTTTTATACTTTATTTTGAAACTGGGTCTCACGAAGTTGCGGAGGGCCTCACTAAGGAGAGGGGGGGGGAGGGAGAGAGGGGGAGAGAGAGAGAGAGAGAGAGAGAGCGAGAGAGCTGAGGCTGGCCTCGAACCCGGATCCTCTAGTCTCCGCCTCCCAAAGTACTGGGATTACAAGCATGCGCCACCACGCCCGGCCCCTATTCTTTTTTACTTTTGCTAAGCATTTTGCTTTTACAATTTTCTAATCTTATATGAGGGCATCTAATAACATCTCATGAAATCTTCTACACATAATGATGGTTTAGTAAGTCTTATTAACTAATCTGCAGCTTTTGTGCAACTACTTTTAAAACCTGAATCAGTTTTTTTTCCCTCTATCACTTACCTAATAGCCCAGGCTTTTCCAAATCCTTGTGAGCATCTGTATCTCCTAGAATCTCGCTGATTTTATACTCTCTACCCCAAGAAATCACTTCACTTCAGTCTAGAAGGAAACCCTGTTGTGTGTGTGTGTGTGTGTGTGTGTGTGTGTGTGTGTGTATGGTGTGTGTGTGTTTTACTGGGGATTGAACCCAGGGTTATTCTACATCTGAGCTATACCCCTAGATCTATTTTATTTTGAAACAGGGTCTCACTCAGTTGCAGAGAGCCTCCCTAAGTTGCCGAGGCTGGGCTAGAACCTTCAATTGTCCTTTCTCGCCCCCAAGTACTGGGATTGCAGGCATGCACCACCATGCCCACCTGTCATTTGTATTTTTAACCAGTGCCCCAGACAATTATGAGCAGTGAGCACACTTTTGAGGAACATTATATTAAGAATGCTGGTGAGCCACATGGAATTTTGGCAGTCTAGTCCTTTAGAAACCTGGGCTATACACAATCTCTTCAGTTGGGGTTATGATTCTATGGAACAGGCAAGTATACCATAAACAGCTATAAAATTTCAATTCAAAACACTATTTATTGATAAAAACAATTCATACACTTCATAGAAAAGCAACCCTCAATGGACATGCCAAGTGTAAAAACATTTTATCTATTAATTACATAGATCTACCTCTGCTAAAGCCATCCTGGGTATGATTATTAGTCAATAGTTTCTTATCATGGTAAGTGATAAAATCCATTAAAATAATGATTTTAAAAGATGGATGATGGCAGACCAAAAACAGTAAAGCCATTACAGTAGTAAAGTTTGACATTCACTATGCTCAAGAGATGCAAATTTTCTTTTGGGAAAATGGAGGCAATAAATTTTAGTAGAGGTTGTAATGCCTGAGAAATTACTGAAATATCCATAATTATTATTAAATATTAAAGGTGCATGGGGATATTCCAGATATTATATTATCACATCACTTTATTGTCCAAAATTTTTAAGCATTCTTCCCAACTTGCTTGCAGAATTAAGTTGATTCTCCTCAGCTTTTCAGTTTAAGCATTCTTTGATCTAGGACCGATTTACTCTTCTGATTTTATCTCCACACATCTAAGAGTACCACTCATGCATGCTTGTGCCTTTTTCCAATAAGGCAATGTTTCCCACAGGGGGTCCCCAAGAACACTAATTTCAGGATACTAATAGGTGTTATATTTTAACGATGACAATAACAGAAGTCCCCAAGGTCAAATGTATTTGGGAAATGATATGATAAGCAAAGTTAATCACATTCCTTTTCTACAATTCTCAGAACCTTTACAATATTAGTGTGAATTTTAAAAAGTCAGGGAATGGATACAGAGTGAATTATTTCCCAAATGATATTTTTTCATGAAATACCTTTTATTCATAGAGTATTATTGAGGATAAAATTCTGAAGTAACAAGCTGAGGAAAATTTAGATAGTATAAGAACATGGGATTTGAAATCTGATGTTCTTATGGTCAAATAAAAGCCTCAACATGCGACAGCGATACACCCTTAGACAAGTTAATCTGCAGATTTGTGCTTCTTCCCAACAAAAGGAGATTTATGTTTAACATAAGTGACTACTGTAGTAACTTAATAAGAAAACATTTATTAAACACTTAATGTTGATCTTTGCTATTTGTATATGGACAGGAAATAATAGTCTTGTTGATTTTCCCCAACTCCCAACCAAATTGAACTCTTCCAAATTTCTTTGACTACATGGACGTTTTTGCTTTTGGAGGTGGTAGAACTCTGATAATTTCTTATCTCTGTGTATCCTATTTCCTTTTAAAAAATGGGTTATCACCTATGCACACAAGTTGTTTTGGTATAGTTTTTTACCTTTCTTTCTGCCTGTTGTAATCCTCCCACCCTTCATATTTGCCTTCTCTATGAAGCCTTTCTTTAATCGCCATAATTAAAACTAGTATCTTGCCGGGTGTGGTGGCACACACTTGTAATCCCAGTACTTGGGAGGCGGAGACCGGAGGATCCGGGTTTGCGGCCTCACTCAGCTACTTAGTGAGGCCCTTCGCAACTTCATGAGATCCGGTTTCAAAATAAAGGATATTGTTGAACATTTTTTCATACATGTATTGGCCATTTGTATTTCTTCTTCTGTGACGTGTCTATTTAGTTCACTTGCCCATTTTTTGATTAGATTATTTGGTTTTTTAGTGGTGATTTTTTTAAGTTCTCTGTATATTCTAGATATTAGTCTTCTATCAGAGGAATAGCTGGCAAAAATCTTCTCCCACTCTGTCGGCTCTCTGTTGAGGATCTTGGTAGTCTCCTTTGCTGCACAAAAGCTCTTCAGTTTAATGCAATCCGCTGGGAAGGGGGTGGAGGGAAACACAGTAAAGCGCATGATGTATATATACAAACTTATAAGACTCAATCCCTATGCAGAGCACTAAAGGGAGGGAAGGGGGAGGGAATAGGGTGGGATTTGAGGGAGGGCTAAATGGACAATGTGTGCATGTATGATTCTGCTACCCTGACACTTATCAAATGTATAATTACAATGCACCAATAAATGAATATAAAAAAAATAAGAGGAAAAAAGTGAAAAAAAAATAAAGGATAAAAAGTAGGACCAGGGGTGTCCCTGGTACTGCAAAATAAATAAATAAATAAATAAATAAATAAATAAATAAAACTAGTATCTTCCCTGTTTGTATTTTGGTGAAAACTTTCCTTGCACCACTATTCTATGCAAACTTATCCCACTAATGCATCAATTATTATTATTATTATTTTTTTTTTTTGCGGTACCGGGGATTGAACCCAGGGGCGTTCTACCTCTGCACTACACGTCTGGCCCTATTTTTTTTTATACTTTATTTTGAAACTGGGTCTCACGAAGTTGCAGAGGGCCTCACTAGGTAGAGAGAGAGTGACAGGGAGAGAGAGAGTGAGAGAGAGAGAGAGAGAGAGAGAGAGCAAGCACGAGCGAGCTGAGGCTGGCCGCGAACCTGGATTCTCCGGTCTCCGCCCAAAGTACTGGGATTACAAGCGTGCACCACCATGCCCAGCTAATGCATCAATTATTATTTGACTAGAGTAAGAATTTTTATTTGAAGAAAATTCATTAATAATAGAGAAATGTTACATTTTCTAGGAAACCCACAAAAAATAATATTATTCTTCTTAATAATGTAGCAACAAGGTTGAAAACTGATCATCTTAATGTCAAAATCTGCCTGTTGGTTCTTGATCCACTATCTACAGAGAAATAAAATTCTTCCAAGAGAAGTAGAAACTAAGAGTTCATGACTACTAAACTAGGACTACAGAAAACAGTTAAAGTAATAACACACAAAGAAGAAATTAAAATAAACTCCAGAGCCAGAGAAGGGACAGATTCCATCATATGAGCAACTAAGTAAAGGAGAATAAAACAGAAGACAATTTGAAATGACAATAAAAATGAATTTTTTATTAAAAAATAGCTCCCTATAATAACACTGAATGTAAATGGTCTCAACTTCCCAACTAAAAGACATAGACTGGCAAAGTGGATTAATGAACTTTTGACTTTCTATTCCTTTCAGTATTTAGTGGATGAAGAAAAACTTGACTTATTCATGCCTCTTTTGTTATCTTTTCATCATCATTAGTCCAATATTCTCCTTCATAATACCAGTATTTTTCTCTTGGGGTTCTCAAGGAATGTCTAAGTTCTGTGATTTCCTGAAATTAATGTAAAATATATTTGGCTACATTCAAAGACTATGAATTAGTTCATAAAATTAAAATTCCTGTTTTAATTTACCAGTTAAATCTCAGTGTTGAGCAGCTGTATAATAGATTGGATGAAAATGTGTCTGTTTAGATACTTATATATATGAAATTGAAGTTTAAAGAATTTAAACATGTTCTTCAGTTTTATTAATGCTAGAAAGGGATGATGCTACTTCATGAGTTATTATAAAGAGTTAATAAAATAATATGTATGTATATGCAGTTTATTGGGATAAGCATATTTTAGATATTACTTGTACAAATGTAGTTTTATTATTTCAAAATTTATAAAATATTTTATTGTTAAAGCTTAATTTAAGTATTCTGAAATGTATCTGGAGCTGTTTTCATAGCTTTATTTGTTTCACTATTATTCCAAATATAGGAAACAATGATTCCATTCACAGATTGAGAGTGGTTGGCATTCCAGGGTGTTCCCCAGATATCAGCCACCATTCTCTTTGTAACAACCCTGTCACCAAGTCAAAATCATGCTTTAAAATCTTTTCTCTGGAAATAATTTTTGTGTTGATTCTTATGTCATGTTTTAATAAAGTTAAAATATCTCAATTTGTCAAATAAAAGCAAGGATTCATTTCACATATGAAAGAAAAAGTTATACAGACATAAAGACATTTTAGTAAAAATTAATGTATGACCTTGTAGAATATTTTGACATTTCAAGACTCACCGAGGTTCCAAGTGCATGAATATTAGTGAACCTCAGATTCACCATAAGACTGGAGCCAGGGCCAAATTTTACCTAATTATTACATTATCCGATCTAATGGAATGTTTCATGAATTTCATACTACTCCTCAATTCAGGGTCCCCTCTGTTCTTTAAGACACAAGAGAACCTACACTTCCTGCTAATCAAAACTAACTTCTGGTTTTAAGGATGACGTCACTGGGGCTTCATTTACTTGACATTTAAGTTCCCTTGGTATCTAGGGAGAGAACAATGACTATTTCCATGGCAATAATGTTCCCTAATACAGAGTGAATGGTTCTGTTTGCCAGGTCTATGTTCTTGTGTTGCAGTAGAATTACCAGCTGGCCACTGCTCTCCACTTGATGCCAGCGATAACTTTAAGCCACCATCTATTTTGGCACAGGCTTCCCATGTTGAGTCCTTTTTTAGACCTTTCCTTCCACAGCTCTTTCATTTTAGATCAATTGTATCTTCCTAGGTCATATGAATTCTGCTTTCCTCAGAAAACAATTGTGCATGCTTTTTGCAGGTGTCGTATCATTTATGACAAAAGAAAAGAGCAAGCACATAGAAACTTCTAAAGACAGAGAGATTGGAAATGTGCTCTGGAGTGGAAAAGTGAAGAGGGAATAAAAATAATAGCATCTCCCAAGGAAGTGACCTTGCTCTATTGGATTTGTCTCTGTGTTCCCTCCACACGCACCCACTCCCTGCCCTCAGCACATTTTCCACCAGCACTCTTCCATGCTCCTGTTGCACCCCCAGCTTTGTGCTATGACCCAGCTAGATTCCAACCCATCTGCAGCTATTCGGTAGTGCCTTACTTGTTTAAAAGCTGTCACTAATATCTTTTTTCTATGAATAAATGAGCTATTTATTTTTGTTGGTAGCTATTTTCTTAGTATAGGCCTCCTCTTTTAGCAAGTTTTTTTCCTTGCCTTCCTGCTCAGCCTCATTATGCAAATTGGGCCTGATCTCTTATAGCTCCCACTGTCGGTTGGCCACTATGGAGTGATCAGATGTAAGCACCTGACCTATGCCAGGACAATCATATCATTACACTCCCTTGCCTGGTCAATCTGCACCTTCTTGCTGTTTTGTTTGCTCTTGTTTGTTTGTCTTTAACGTAGAACAAAAAAGAAGATAATTTTAGGTCATCTTCTATAATATATCTAAGAAATGTGAATTGAAGTGGCCAATCTCAGAGAATAAAATTAACATGTACAGAGAAATAGGGATAGGAGAAAAGGAGAGAGATAGAGAGATTTGGAATAGATTGATAATGTTGTTTTCAATCATCTATGAGACCCACTATAACCTTATAGCTTATTGCGTTGGATAATAATGTTCTATTTGCTCTACATTGGTTCAAAATAGATTTATGTACTAGAAGTTAACATACAAAAATGCCATTATTACTCTCTAAAGATAGTGTACCATACTTTTAACAGTCACTATAGGAGGGAAATTAAAATTCTTTGGGAGTGATGATAATATTTTATGTTTCTTTGTATCCTTTGTGATACTATCACAGAAAAAAATCTCAATAAGAACTTGTTGGTTGACTTGAGAAGACAGAGTTTTAAGATTGCTTCTAACCTTTGAAGTTGTGTCTTACCACTCTAATCAAACTGATAGTAATAAGCAGCAAATGGTAGGAATATCATAATTGGCCTTGTCTCCAAAAAAGCAACATATTTGAATAAAGCATAGAGTTTACAGTTATTATAAGGACCAATTGTCCAATCTTCCATATAAGAAAACTAAGATACAGAAAGATTAAGCAACTTGCTAACATGGATGCATATGTAGCCAAAATAAGGATTTAAAAATACAATTCACCCAAACCTGAATTTCTCTGAATCACATGTTTACACCACTCTTAATGGTCATATGAACTATTAAAATGAATTATTTGAGAGTTGTATCAATATTTTTCAGATAAGTGTCTCCATTGCTGACATATATTTAAGTGGGCCAAATAAATTGCCATCAATCAGTAAATGTAAGCTAGAGGATTTCTGTGAATTATTAAATTCCTACACAAAAATATCTTTGGTATCTATACATCTACATATCTTGTGTTTTATTTATTGATCAATCTTATTTTAAAATGAAGCGATAATCAATATAAAAATAGAAAAAGGGAAATCACTTACCTTCCCAATATAGAATGAGTGAGGAATCAAACAAGACTAAAGGCCCACAGATGACAGCAGTAGACCTGTAAACATTAAGACAGCAGAAGATCCTAATCTACTAACTTGTTCCTATTGTGATGTCTTTGGAATAGAACCACATAGCTAAGTTGACTTTGATCAAGTCAAAGTACTAAGTCATATTGATTCCTCCTACTGGGGTAAAAACCCGATCTCTGATTGCACACCTGGCCTTTCACAGTTCCAATCCTCCTTGTTATGACATTTCAGAATATATGAAGTATACACAAAATTGGCTGCCTGATACCCTAATTTGCATACGAAAAAAGCATTTTTCATTTGCTTCCTTGAAAAAAATTGTGTTGCCTGAGATCAGGAATAAAATGATAGGGTTTGGAAGTAATTCTGATAATCTGAACTTTTTTCCTTACAGAGGTTATTAAGAAATTTGAAAGGAGTAAAAATTCAAAACTTTTGAGGTCAAGTTAAAAATGAGCGAGTCAACAAAGCCTTCAAACTACTAAGTGGATAATGGTCTGTCCTATGATGGATTTCACCACTGGGAGGTCTGCTACCCTTGGCTCTGCTTCCTCACAGGTGACTTTTAGGTTTTTCCAAGAGCTCTTTCCTTATCTGAATTTCAATTTTCTTCCGAATATCCCATTCTGATCTATTTAAGATTTATGTATAGTTAAGGATCTTCTGATCATTTATGTAAAATTGAAGATGAAACCATTGAAGTTGCATGTCAACTTACCAATAGATGCAAGCTTGTCACTTTCCTGCTCATCACCAGCATCTCAAAAAGTAGGAACAGAATTTCATTTGCTATCTTATTATTCCAAGATTGCAGGGAAATAGTTTGGTGCATATTAAAATAATATACAGCAAAAATTTCCTGAGATGATATGATGGGGTTTTTAAAATATAGTTTATTTAAAGTCATTGAATTTTAAATTATATCCACAGAACTTCAGGCATTGTGAATTTTCTGACCCTGACTTGCAGTATAGATTTTAGCAAATAATATTAGGGACTATACAGTATTTTGTGAACATTTATTGATACAATAAGTTTGAGAAGTCCTTGGTGAGTGGTGATGTGTTATAAATTCCTTACTTATATAGGACTTGGTGGCACACACCTGTAATTCCAGTACTTGGGAGGCTGAGACAGGAGATTCACAGGTTCTAGGCCAGGGCATGCTAACTTAGTGAGACCCTGTTTCAAAATAAAATATAAAATGGGGATGGTGTTGTTGCTCAGTAGAATGCCACTGGGTTCAATCCCTAGTACCAAAATAAATAAATAAATAAATAAATACCTTACTTGCCTTTATATGAAAGTGTCCACAAAATATGGTACTAGTATATACTTTAGTGATAGTAGAACTATAAGTATTCATTTAATAATTATATTTTCATGTTGCCTAATTGTAATCAATTATATTTAATAACTTACAGTCAGTTGATTTGATATTTGTATGATTCTTTGCTATCTAATAATTTTTATTCAGTGAAAGACATAATGAAATTTATGTTCTTTTGAGTTCTGGAGTTTTAGTATTCTTTTAAGGGTCTAACTTTTTTCTAGCAGGTAGTTATTACTTGAAGTTTATTTTCATTTTCTGAGTCTTTTAAGTGTTTGTCTTAGGGTAGGTGTAGAACAGTGTCTATTCTATTTTGTTTCCTAGAATGTTATTGGTGCATATAATTATGCATCATAGTGAATTTCAAAGTGATACATTCATAAATACACATGACATCTCTTGGTACATTCCCCCAATCTTGATTAAGACTCTCATCTATAGTGTGGTTCACTCGGAATATGTACTGATACCCACACATTCAACAAGGTGGGAAAGAAAAATGTAGCAGGTTTATGTGACCTATGAAATTTTTCTATCTTGCAGCTCCAGTAATTTTTCTTTCCTTAGAAGTTGTGGTTATCTGGCTTTCTGAGGTTTCACCCTACGCATGCACAAACTGTTATTCAGACAAAGACTCAGGGAAACCTCTTTGTAAATGTCTGTAGCTCTTTCTCTTGTTCTCTGTGCATTTCCTTCCTCTTAGGTATTCTACTCAGCAAATTTGAGCTGCCTTAACCTCTGCAAGCTCTAATCTCTGTCTACTTAAACAGTTTAAGTACTGACAGATTCAAACATGAAATTTCATTTTCATTGATTAATGAAGAGATTGAAGTAGCAGATAATTGATCATTATATACAGCTTATTTTTAACTTCAATATTTAAATAGATATATTTTAGTGCATTCAATTTAAAATAAGTTTTTCTTTAGTGTTGGAAATAAATAGTTCACAGGTACTGGAGTAATTTTTAGCAAGTTACTTCAAGAACAAAACAAAATGGTAGATTTTTTTCAAGAAAACTGTGGACCTTGTGACATTTAAGAAACAAGAGTTTTTAATCTATGGATGTGACTTACAAAAGTAAATGAACATGAGTAACCAAAAATAAAATAAGATTTTTCTAAATTAAGTCACAATTAAGTCTTTTACTTTGGAATTTAAATAAAGTATTGGAAATTTCATTAGCATTATAAACTGTTATATTATTAGTTTAAGACTTTATACCACAACTCACCATCCAAACAGAGGATTCATTTCCTCCATAAATCTGAGTTTCCTAAAGTTTCAATTTAATTGTGTAAGTACTAAAGTATTCACTCATTAATTTACTTGCCTTAAGACATTATTATTATTATTATTATTTTTTGCAGTACCGGGGATTGAACCCAGGGGCGTTCTACATCCGCGCTACGCCCCCGGCCCTATTTTTTTATACTTTATTTTGAAACCGGGTCTCATGAAGTTGTGGAGGGCCTCACTAGGTAGAGAGAGAGAGAGAGAGAGAGAGCTGAGGCTGGTCGCGAACCTGGATCCTCCAGTCTCCGCCTCCCAAAGTACTGGGATTACAAGCGGGCGACACCACGCCTGGCAAGACATTATTAATTTTTTAAAAGTGTTTCAATATCTTTCATACTGTTTTCCAGGTAGCATACAATAGGCATATGATGGTGCCCACCACTGAAGAGTTAACAGTCCAGACTAAAATACAGAAAGGTAAATGGGCAATTATTCTTGAGCATCTTACTGTGAAGATACAGCAAGGAGAGAAACTAAGTTGGCTTTAAAGAGGAGGCTACACAATAATCATTTTAGAGAGAACATTTAAGTGCGACTTTGAAGCATCAATAGTGTATATATACATACACACACACATCATGCTTGCTGTGTATCTCTGGGTACACATATAAATATGTAAATATGTAAGAATTCCATGCTTTGCCTTCAATATTCCAGACTCTAAAACTTCCTCAGTACTAGTATGGTGGTTCTGCCTAGTGCAGTGTATTCATAGTCACAATAAAAATGTGTAATTTTCATAGAAATGAGAATTACAAATAAAAATCTTTTCTACCAAGATATTTGGGTCAAAGACAACTTTAAAAACAGCTTCCAGAATTAATAAATCTCATAAAAAGGTAGTTCAAGTTTGTGTTTTCTTGATTGAGTCATATAAAGGAAATGTAGGATTGTACCAAAAAGTTTGGGTAAGTGACGATAAACGTTAAAGATCTGAAGACATCAAGGTGGCAAAGTAAAAAAAATAATACAGTGATTGACATAAGGCATTTTCAAGACTGTTTTTTGTATTTTTTGAGAAGCTTTCTTTCTGGTATTGAGAGGTACACATGGGCTCTTAGCTCACAGGCTATGAAAGTTCTAATGTCTCCATTCACAAAACACAATGAAATTCATTGTCCAAAATGTGCTGGAACTTTGGCATGTATGAATAGCTTTCTTCTGCTTTCATGCAATGGATGAATTGTAGTTTATATAATTAACATAACCAGTGTCAAAATCAATGAGTGGAACTGTGTATTGGGAAGAAAGAAACAACAAAGGAAACACATCGCCCTAGAAATTTTTGGGAGATGTCAAAAAACAGATTGTATTGGCATTCTGAGGCCTTATCTTAGCGCTGTCACTGCCCAGGTATATGACCTGCAGTCTATATCATCATCTACCAGGAAATGCACCACATCATCTGAAAACCAAGGGTGCAAGGCTATGTGAGCTCTTTGGGTTCTAAACTTCTATGATGCAATAATTTTCATTGCCTGATGAGTGAATATATAATCTTTGCTCATAAAACTACTGTGCCAGATAACACTGAGTATTTGTTTACCTCTAATTAATGCCCTAAATATCTTAAGATATATTGAGAAATACTCTCACAAGTAAAGATATAAAATAGGATTTTGGCAAATGAGGACTCAGGAGAAACAAAGTTATATCATAGCTAGTATAGGAGACATTCTGATACTTAATTATAATGATTTCCAGCAAGAAGGAAAATAACCAAAATCTTATATAATCTACTAGTATCAATAGTAAGAAAGAAGTTTATAAACAGCTGACAATAAAAGTCAACAACATGATTTTGACATTCCTCTTTCTTAAGGAAGTGAATGATAACAGAATTACTTCATGCTCTATTCCAAAATAGTTTATTAAGTCATCCTTCTTAATACTGATGCCTGATTTTAGCAAATTAAATATTTTGTCGAGAGAGCATATGCAAATAGAATGAAGGAAAAGGCTCTAAATAAACAAACAAAAAAAATCACATTAATGGCTTCCTAAAACAAGAAACACAACAAAGGCCTCGATGCTGAATCTGCAGCTGCAGTTAACACTCCATCATTGAGCTGTGATGGACAATACTGGTACTGTACAGATTCAGCCTAAATTAATGCTGTTAGTTTTTGTTTCTAAAGACAAAAAAAAAAGTGGATGAAACAAGTTCAGTTCTCACTAAGCTGAATCTGAGATCCCATCTGTTCAGATCTCATGCTTTAAGAAGAGAAAAGAAATCAAGCTCCACAACAAACCTCCTGCATGCACATATTATTAAGAGAGGCATCAGGAAAACTAGATAGAATCCTCAGAATTTTACTCAACTCAAGCAACTTTAAATGATGACAACACATCATTTTGCAATATCTAGGACAGCCTGCACTTCTAAAGAAGCCTATGAGTAAAGCAGTCAGATTTTATAAGGTGACATCACTGCTTTTTCCTGGCACCGAGTAGTAAACTACACAATTTAAGGTTTATAGTTAAGAATTCTGATGAATTCCTCAATTTTACTAAAGGCAAAGAAGTGATCTTCTTTAAAGTGAAAAATAGATACATCCCATGGACTTTTTCCTTTTAATTGTTAAGTGACATTTAAAAGAGTAAATAAATTTCCATCAAAACTTTTATTGTTTCTCCCTTGTTTTCTTAGCAAGAAAGAAATTTGATATAAACACAAAATGCTGTTGCCTAATGGAATGCTTACTAGAGAATAACTAATTGGCTTAAAATAGTTTAATTTTAGGCTTGATTAAATTTTTTCAGTCCATGTTTATATTGGCTTCCTGGGTGCAATAAGTATTGCATTTCTTTAAGATTTATGTTTGTGAATAATATGCCCAATAATTTAAAACTCAGCCAAGGAAATATTGTTTAATTTTAAGGAAAAGCTTTATATCCTATGCTTGCTCAGAATTAAGATTTATGTTATCCTTATTGATAATGATAATTTTGCATGTTACAGTAAAGCTTCAAAATAGATGAGATAGAAATGTGCTCATATTTTATTAAACAAAATTAATTTTATGATACTTTTGGTACTAATCTGGGTTTAAGAATGTTTTCTTAATATTCCAATTATCACGACTTAGATATATTTTCCTCCACAAATGAAAATACATAAAGGAGACCAAAGGCTTAAAAGCTCATATTGGATATCAGAAATTAAGTAAAGAAGGGATCAGAAAACATCTGTAATAGACTAAGCCAACCTACGTAGACATATTTTTAAAGTGTGCTGATTAAATCAGCCTTTCATTCTCCATTACAGTAATTAGGGAAATTATAAAATTCTGTAATATGCATGAAATGAGAGAATTGGTATTTTTATTTTTGATTAACATGAAATAATTGTACATATTTATGGATGACAGTATTATATTTCAACACATGTATATAACGTGTACTCATCAAATTAGGGTAACTAGCATGTCTATATGGTTATCATTTCAGTATATTTGGAGACACTGAGCTCTTCTCTCCCGTTTCCTCATAAAATATATAATATATTTTTCTTTTAAGATGCTCCTAAATCACTAGTTCTTGTCCCCTAGTATTTTCTTGATAAATAATAGCAGCTAACATTTAGTGAGCATTTACTATACACCCCATTAAGTGAGGTTTCTCAGTGTTTTCTATTTTGCATTGCCCAATGTAATTTTTTTAACAATCATATTATTCTATTCCCATCTTTTTACATATGAAAAATCAAATTACAGAGATTAAAAGGTTTACTCAAGCCCACATAGCCACTAAGTGGTAGAACTGGGATTCAAACCAAAGATATGTAGGATTTGGTGATTATCCAATAATAATAGTGTGGATAAAGTTTTCTTTCCAAAGGCTTTTCATTAAGCAAAGGAAAAAATCAGGAACATTTAAATACATTGTATGTTATTTATTTTAAAATATACTTTTCAACTAGTATTCATATCATACAGACAGTGATAGTTCCTCAACCAAAAAAGAAAAAACTATCTTTCTACAATTGGGTAGGTTTCCTCAATTATAAGGAGGGATCATTGAGAAATCAAAAAATAGCATTTCAAGACAGCTACCACTTAAACCTTCTATTTGGAAGAAAACTCAATAAATTAGCTACTCATCAAATATTTACTTTTTCTTTAAGACAATTTAATATGTAATAGATGTAAGAATGGGAAAAAGTTATGTATTTATGTTATGCATTATAATCCTTAAAATAGTACATGGGATTATTTGTAAAAGAGCAAAAATAAATAATTCAAGAAACAAAACACAAAGGGAAACTAAATTTACCTATTGCCATAGATATTATCTATAGCAATGGTTTAAGGAAAGCAATTATTGACCTTCGACTTGGAATATTCACAATATCACTGCTTCACCTTGGTAGCATTGTATGTGGTTTCAAAAAGCTTAATGATAAAAATACATTATATTTGAGTCTTTCTTTACAATTTAGAGATGGCCTTTGCATTCATGATCTCATTTTATAATATGAAATAATGACTGTGCTTTCTTATCATCAGATAAATAGGAATCAGATGGAAAAATGCTTTATTACAAGGTCTTCTACAATAGCTAGGGTCAGATGGTACAATTCTCTTCTAACATTAAAGGCGTCCTATGATAGAAGTTGTTTTTTAATGGAAGATTAATAGAATGATAGCATACAGGATGGAGTATTAGGAGTGGAGTTAGAAAATAAATTGGAGGGTTTTAAACATGTTGACATTAATAATTATACATTTATATCAAAACTTCTAAAAGGTTGTTTAAAATGCTACTTGTTACTTGAAAAAACAAGAACAAAGTAATATACAGAGATTTAAGAATCATTCTTTTAGTGGAGATGAGTTAATCTTGAAAGTGGAAGAAAATGACAGAGGAGAAATGAAAGTAGAGGAGGGAGGTTTGGAGATAGACCATGTTACAGGATGGTAGGTAAATGTGAAGCCAAGATAGGAAAAGCAGAAGAAATCATCAAAGTACTCAGAAAAAAAAGACAGTATGTGCTACAGATATCAGAAAATATGCACATTTTGAAGGTTGGTCAATAATGTTAAATATTTCAGAGGATTTAAGGAAAGTGAAGATCCATATTATTATGCAAAAGGGTTACATGCTTCATCTTTTATATCTTCTTTTTCTCTTTTATTTTGCACCATTTTTCTTGCTCACGTAAAACAACAATAAGCTTTAGCCAAAAACTATGACTTAAATAGTCATCCAGATTATGAAATATATAACAGCTATAATTATTTATTCTTTTATATGTATGCTGATCTCTATTTCAGTAACATTTTTTCACCAGTTTCTTTGTTTATGAAAGAAAGCATCATATTGCTATTATTATTCCTTTGACTCTATGGCTAATTTGATTGAGTGGTATGGTATGAATGTTTCATCCCTCCAATATTTATAAGTTGAAATCTTCTAGCTAGAGGTGATGGTATTAGGAGATGGAGCCTTTCATGATTAGTTCATGGGAGCAGAGTCCTCAGGAAGGGAACCAATGCCCTTACATATAAAAAAGGCCCTGAGACCCCTCACCCCTCTTCCATGAGAGGACAGTGAGAAAGTTGCTGTCTATGAACCAGGAAGCAGGCCCTCATCACTCAAACTGCTGATGCCTTGATCCTGGACTTCATAGCCTACACAACTGTGAGAAATATTTGTTTGTTGTTTAAGTTGTCCTCTTTAAGACAGTGGGCATCATATTGCACCAAAGTTGTGCAACAAAAGCTCCTCTTTACCTTTCCTGCTCTGATCTAAATGTTTTTGTCCTCCCTCCAAAAGTCGTAAGTTTAAACCTAATCCCCAACGGGATGAAAAGAGATTAGTTCATGAGGACTGAGCTTTCTTTAATGGGATTTGTGTACTTCTAAAACAGGTACCAGGAAGCTACCTGTCCCCTTCTAGCTTGTGAGTCCACAACTAGAAGGCACCATTTATGAACTAGGAATATGGCCCTTACAGGACACAAAATCTGCCTATGCTGTAGCTTGGATTTTCCAGCCTCCAGAACTTTGAGAAATAAGTTTCTCTTGTTTGTAGGCTACCCAGTCCATGGTGACTTGTTTTAGAAGCCAGAAGAGACTAAGACAACTCCCTTGGATGGATGCAAAATTTTGTCCAAGCCACAGAGGCAAGTTGGAATTAGGAACAAAGGCAGAAGATTTGTGAGCTTACCTGTTCTCCTGAGAGAAAAAAGTCATGCTATTGTGAAAAATAAGGACAATCTTTTCTATCCAAGTAGCAAATTACATAGAAGTGCCCACTCAGTGTGCTTGCTGACCAGACTTTTTGTCGGTTGCAAACCCTTCTGCACAGAAGTATATTGCCTTGCCAAGTTACTTTCAATTTCATGAGTTTTTATTTACGGCTTCTGTAGAATCGTTTCTAACACTATGAAGAGCCTCAATCTCAACGGAAGAATATTAGATTAAGAAAACGGCCTAAATTTTTGTCCAGGTTGTGCCACGAACAACATGGTCCTTTAGCATAAGTATCTCCATCTTTTATATAAAAGAATTAAATTAGAGTATATATGTCAACCTTCCCACTTATTAGTATAAGCTATATTTTTCTATCTAGCAGCTAAGAGCATGTATAAAGTTACAAGATTAAAATATGGATGATATAAACAACCATCACCAAAATTCATCAAAGGGAATGAATTGTATTTTTGTAGAAATATATTAATGTGTGTGATAAGGGAAGTTAAAATCATAAGAGTTATGAGTAACATAGTTCTAAATATAAGGGAAAATAGCACTTAGGGCCTCACGAAAGAAAGATCAGAAAATGAGACAGAATAAGGGAAATTTCAAAAGGGCCCTTACTTCGAGATGGGACTCTTCTTAGTGAGCTCTTACAGCCACTATAAACCCCACTAAAACTACAAAATATACATTGTGTAGATCCCATATGAAATAGTGAAGGAGTTAAGCTGTAGGTTCTGGTGTCATGGGGGAGAAGCAGACACAATTCTCAAGAAGTCTAGAACATAATCATAAGCGAGCAGAAGACAGTATGATCATAACATTTTAAGAAACTATGGAAGTTTTTGAATTATTTTACAGAGAATGAATTGGAACCCAAACCAAGCCAAACCAGATCTTCAAGAACAAGAAACCTCTATCTGGCCTCTGGCTTAAGATTCTAAGTAGCGAGCTGTTACACTCCCTCGCTGAAGCCTCTTCCTGTCTCCACTGGCCTGGAAATAACATCCTAAATCATTAACATGAAATACCAGCAGATGCTCAATTTGCTCCTGTCTTCCAACAGCATCATTGCCCATCTTTTTCTAGCCATTGAGCTCCCTTCAGTAGACCAACATCTGTATAGATTCTGGCCTGAATATTTCATTAATTTCTTTATCATTGATTTCTGTTACCCCTCCCCAACTCCACAGGATCCTGGATCATAAGTTTTCAGCTTAAATTTTCTTTGTTCAGCTGGCTTTTCTTGATGTCATAAAAATAGACTTAATTGCTGAGATTTATGCTGTCCCCAAGCAATTTCTGGTCCTTACTCTTTCATAATACTCCTTATACTTGATTTTAATTCCATCTTTACTTCCTTCTAAGCCTTGAGGGCAGAGGCCATATCTATCTTATTTACCATTCTATTCCCAATATTTAGCCTAGAGCCTGGAACATGGCAGAGGTGAAACAAATTTGCATGGCATGTCTGATTAGTAGAAATAATGAATGGGTTCAGATTCTAGGAAAAGTTTGAAATAGGCCCTACGGGTTCAGAGTTATAGAATGACAGCCTCATTCATCAATCACAAGGTGTTGCTTGTTAAGTGATTAAAAACAACATTAATTATGCTACTTGTAAATATCAGTAATCTAAAAAGTAGAGATGTCACTTTTTATCATTTATTACATGCATTATGACTTCATTAATCTAGTCATTACCCAAAAAGGATGCAAATATCCCACTTTCTCACCACCCATTCTCTGGTTGCTTGGCCTAGATCACTTGCTCAATTACTCTGAACTTCTTTCCCATCAGAAAAATTGAAAAGCCGTATAATTTACCTGCCTGCTCCCTTGCAATATATTTTATACACAGCAGCATCAGTGGTTATTTTGCAATATAAGCCCAGTCTGGCTAGGCTCTGAGTGGTTTCCCACTCTACTTGTAAAGCAGCAAGCAAAGGTTTTACCATTATTTGCAATGTCCTGCATGTGCTATAAAATTTAACCCCTACTTACACCCCAGAACTCATGAAATTCATTAATTTCATTTGAGAAATATTTTGAATGCAATGTGTGGTAGACATTCTTCTACTTGGTAGGGATACAAATTCTTGTTCCCATAGCCATGGCTTGGTGGTCACATGAAGCTACATTGTGTCTCTTCACACCACCTCCCATCCATCATCTTCTCTCTGGTTCCCATTCCATTAATACACTCTTGGCAGGTCACCAGTGAATGTCACCTTGATGACTCATGTGGCACATCTTCTACCCTCATCTTACTTGGCTTCTCCAAAGCCTGTGACAAGTTGCCTGCTCACTCTTCCTATAAACACTCTTATGTCATAATTTCCCCCAACCTATGCAGCAGGACCTTCTAGATCCTCTATATCAGTTTACCCTCAACTCTACCTAAGCAGAAGAGGAGAATAGGATGAGGGTGAGACAAAGCCCTGAGAAAATCCAATATTTAAGAGTGAATGAAGAAAATAATTATTAGCTGCCTGATCCCTGGGTCAGGTAAATTTGCTCTATTATTTACTTCATAACCTGTAGTGCAGGAGGACCATGTATTATTTCTCCATCGAAATTTTCAGAGTTACTTATTTGTGTAATTGCTTAGTTAATGTTTGTCCTCATTTCCCTACTAATGCCCCTAAGAATCTTTCTTCTTGTTCCTGACTGCATCCTCAGAGGTGGCACGGGGTCTGACTCTGAAGTTCAATATAATGGAATAAATGAATGTACAATTCTACCATGTGTTTGCATACTCTTCTACATACCTTTCATTGTGTAGTTGTGTGAATGTGTATATAACACTCAGATGATGAGAAAGGTAGATTACTGACCCTAAATTACTAATAATAAATTACTAATAATAAATCTATAGATTGAAAATAAAAACTATTCATAAATTATGATTAATTCCACAGCAATATAGCTTCTCCTATTTAGACCAAACATCATTGATTAGAAAATTAAGTTTTTCTGTTATTTTATTTTTCTAATGAATGCTTCCTAATTATGCTTTAAGCTTAACCTAGAAAATAAAGCACTCAGTTTATGATTTTAAAATTTCAGCATAAGAGTTTGTAAAAGAGAACTTAGATTTAAAGTTGGGAAAATTAAATACAAGACTGTGATATAACTGGGTGTGGTGGCACACACCTATACTCCCAGTATTTTTTTTTTTTTTTGCGGTACCAGGGATTGAACCCAGGGGCGTTCTACCTCCATGCTACACCCCCGGCCCTATTTTTTTATACTTTATTTTGAAACTGGGTCTCATGAAGTTGCAGAGGGCCTCACTAAGTAGAGAGAAAGAGAGAGAGAGAGAGAGAGAGAGAGAAAGAGTTGAGGCTGGCCGCAAACCTGGATCCTCCGGTCTCCGCCTCCCAAAGTACTGGGATTACAAGTGTGCGCCACCATGCCCTGAGTAATCCCAGTATTTAAGAGACTGAGAAAGAAGGACTACTGGTTCCAGGCCAGCCTCAGCAACTTAGGGAGGCTCTCAGCAACTTAGGGAGACCCTGTTTCAAAACAAAAAATAAAATAGGACTGGAGTGTAACTCCAAGGTAGAATACCCCTGGGTTCAATACCCAGTACCATACACACACAAAAAGACTGTGATATAAAGATCAAATTTGTACATTTACCTCCCTCTTATCATAAAAAGGTGTTTCTTTAATTTACTTATTTGTCCTACTATAAAATCATTAAATGCTCTTGTAACAAATAATGTGAATCAAGAAAAAAAGTGTAGAGTAATATACTAAGCAGACTTTTATACTTACTGCGTGCATTCTTGCCAGTAATAATCAGCTAATGCTAGATTTTCAGATATTTAAATTTATTCATAAAAATATTTTCACAGACAATATAATTTTAAAATGGTCTATAAAATTCTTTTGGTAACAATGTTTCATGTTTTTGCTAAACACAGTATTGAATAATAAAAATGTGGAACACAGTGTCAATACACATGCTTTGTAAACTATATGGGTCTGTGTGTATATACATTTTTTTTCTTTGCTACTAGGGTTTGAACTCAGGAGAATTCGACCTCTGAGCTACTCCCCAGGCCCTTTTTTCTTTTTATTTTGAAACAGAATCTCACTAGGTTGCTTAGTCTTGCTAAGTTGCTGAGGCTGGCCTTGAACCTGCAATCCTCTTGTCTCAACCTCCCAAGTACTGGAATTTCAGGTATGTGGCACCACATTCGGCTTATATATACATTTTAAATATATTTTCCTCTTATCTAATTTAGATTAAGATATAAAATATTAAAATAGTTATAAACATAATGCAAACATGTTATTTTGTAATAAGATATGCATTCAACATAGTTTCATACTTCTTCATACGTTCCCTAATTTGAAATATTATGTTATTTAATGATATAGCTCTGTTTTTGTCAAAAAGATGGCCTCTAGTATAGAAATACAAAGTGAACCAAGTCATTTAGAAGTAAACTATCGTACTTCCATAGTGAATTGGTTCTTTTTATGGAAATGACTTGCATAATATAGTGACATTATTTTCCTTATGAGTAATTAAAAGTGACTCATCAAATATGGTGTTTAACCTAAGGTTCATGAATGGATTTTGGAGAGTTTTTTTGATGTATTTGTATTGGAGCATTGTAACCATACACATATTGAGGTTTAGTGTGATAGAAACATATATGTTCATAGCACTCACCTCCCTCCCCAAATCCCTTTTCATTATTCTACTTGTATCTCTCCTCATTTCTTTGAGGTCTCTTTTGTTTCTGAGTTTCTCTCTAGCTTCTGCATATGAGAGAAAACATATGACTCTTCACTCTCTGAGACTGGCTTATCTCACTAAGCACTATCTTCTCTAGTTCCATCTAGTTCCATGCAAATGACATAGTTTTGTTCTTTATGGCTGAATAAAATTCCATTGTGTGTATATACCAGTTTTGTAACCCATTCATCTGCTGAAAGATAACTAGACTGGTTTTATAGTTCAGTTATTATGAATTATGCTGCTATAAACATGGATATGTATGTAACACTCTAATATTCTGATTTCGATTCCTTTGGAAATATACCCAAGATGGATATAGCTAGGTCATATAGCGGTTCAATATGCAGGCATCTGAGGAACCTCCAAACTGACTGGGAGAGATTTTTAAACCTCCTAAAACTAGGCACACACATGGTATAAACTTATGAACATTTTTTTCTGGGAAAAAGAACCTTAGTTTTATCTACTTGTCAACAAAACAATCTCCTAAAATATATGTACTAATAACTTATAGAAAAGGGCTTACAAATCTACAGTGAAATAGGTAATTAGGTTAATGAGATTCAAAATCAACTTTTTGTATAAGGCTGTTATGATGCTGAAATGGAAAAAATGATAAATTTAAGATTTTTTTTAAGTTGGTACTACTTAGACTTTCATGTGCTCAAAGTCCATGGTAAGTAATTTATGATCAGGAATCTATAACTGAAATAACTTTTAAAGGGCGTGGTTGTAGAAATAAGATTTTAACATGGTTGAACTGATCGATTACCACCTCATGCATACAATTTCAAATATATTGAAATGACTAGTCAACTGGCTTACATGTCTCAAAACTTTTCTGAAATAAAGTGGAACAAAAAAGATAACATTTAAAAAGTGAAATGCAGCCCGGCGTGGTGGGGCATACTTGTAATCCCAGTACTTGGGAGGCTGAGACAGGAGGATCCAGGTTCGCAGCCAGCCTCAGCTATTTAGTGAGGCCCTCCGCAACTTAGTGAGACCCTGTTTCAAAATAAAGAATAAAAATAGGGCTGATGGTATAACTCGGAGGTAGAATGCCCCTGGGTTCAATGCCTGGTACCACTAAAAATAAAATAAAATAAAAATAAAAAGTGAAATGCAATCTTCAATGTTATTTGGCAATGACCTGTATCTCTGGATAGATAATGTTTCTTAAATGTACATTTTCATGCGATGTAAGTTTCTACACAGGGGCAATGCACAGTACAGCACGATGAGGACATTTTGTGTTATGTCAATAAAAGCAACATCCATCGTCCAACCCTTATCTTTCAGGCAGATGACACTGGAAAGACAGTATTTTATTAGAGGAGTAGAACTTGTTAGAGAAATAGCTTATTGTTATGGAATGTGAGCCTACTAATGCTGTGAATTTATCTTCACATATGTCATGTAAGATGCATTATCACCCATTAGATGCAGGTATAAGCTAAACATTAATGGAGCTATTGTTGATATCTTTTCACCACAATATCCTCCCAGTCGTGTGTGCTAAACAGAGCTCTTTTGTCTAAGTGGCAGACCACTCTCAATGATGCTCAATTAAGAAATATGCTATTCTGCTGCATTAAAGCATAAACCAAATGCAGGGAATTAGCATCCATTTCCAGTACAACTTTGCAAGTGAGAGAATGTACACGACAAGGAAGCGATTGCTTACCTTGTAAGTACAGCTTAGGAAACTGATATTTACAATACATCTACTTTGGCTAGAAAAGCTCTCTTTCAGCTCTTTATAGTGATCTTGACAACTCAAAAGGGAGCCTCATTCTTACAGAACATTGAAGCTTCAGTTAGAAAACATTAGATACATCTTTTAGTATTACTTTCCAGATCTCGAAATTAGAAATATAAATACCTGTCTCACAAATGAGAAATACTTAAACAGTTTTGTAAGAAACAAGTGCTACATAAATATTAACATTATTACTAATAAATAAAGAGTTGAGTTGACCTACCAAAAGGAAATAGGGTTGTGAAATTAACAATGCTTTCTCCACATTCACCAATGACATTGTGTTTCCTTTCTCAACTATTCATTGTTTATTGTCTTTTGTTTGTTTATTTGTTGTAGTACTGGAGATTGAACCCAGGAACATTCTACCACCAAGCTACACCACTAGCCCTAATTTATTTTTATTTGAAACAGGGTCTTATTAAGTGGTAGAGGGCCTACATAAGTTTCTGAGGCTGGCTGTGAACCTGCAATTCTCCTCTCTCAGCCTCCCAAATACTGGTGCCACCATGCTTGGCTCACCTATTTATGGAATCATACACTACAGATATTTTTAAAATACAGAAGTTAATTACAAAACTCTGATGAAAAATGTTTAATACCTCTGAATGATTAATCTTCATTTACTTAAATGGAAATTACTATGCAAATTTTCAACAAAAAAGATGGAATATGAGGAAAATCACTAATCTACATTAAACAAAGTGACCTAGTTGTGTGTAAACTCTACTTTGTTCTTTCCTACTTTTCCATACTTCTTTAGTCCATATATAAAAAATAGAAATTTATGATACTCAACACTAACACAAGTCCATCTATTTAGATCTTAAAAAAAATAACTACTTTGCTCTTGAGTTAGGAGTAATTTCTCCGTCCAGAGTGTTTGGGACTGGAGAAATTGGAAGTAAAAGTGTAACCAATAATTATCATAGTTTCTGATTTTGGCTTTAGCAACAAGGAATAAATCACATAAACCTTCTTTGCCTTGGGCATACTTCAGTGAATAGCAAATAATACCTGTACAGAGGGACTTGCAGATTACAAATCTTTTTTAATTCTCATATTATAACTACAAATGACATAAAAAGAAAACAAGAATCAGAGAAACTAGGATCACATAGTTTCAAAGGTAAGAGCCAGAATTTGGAAAGTTCTGTGTTCTGGCCATTACCCCAAATCTCTTCTGCATATGCATGACTGGGAATCCAAAACCAATTGTCTATGTGGGGAAAAATGAACATTTGCAATAATATGTTTTAAATTTTCTATAAAATAAAAATTTTCTGAGAAGAAAGATTTAGCTTGCAAAAGGAAAGGGCTAACTCATACTGTCTGTATCAGTATGTCAATTTCACACCAGTCCTTGTTCTTTGTACACATAATAGTTGCAACTTTCATTGTATGATTATTAAACTCCTTTGGAATACTTCAAGACCAGCCCACTTACAAGTAAATATATAAAATAGCAACTAATATGACACTAGATTTTAGGGGTACCATTATGTATTATGGAAGCATGGGGCTTTGTAAGAAACTATGTTCTAACTGCAACATTTGTGTGCAAGTATATCTGAATTAAGTTTGAAAGATATTTATATTTCCAATATTGTACTCAGGTTAAATATATTCTCCATTGAGAGTAGTTAAGAAGCACCGGGCATGGTGGTGCACACTTGTAATCCCAGTACTTTGGGAGGCGGAGACCGGAGGATCTGGGTTCGGGGCCAGCCTCAGCTCTCTCTCTCTCTCCCTCTCTCTCTCTCTACTTAGTGAGGCCCTCTGCAACTTCGTGAGACCTGGTTTCAAAAAAAAGTATAAAAAATAGGGCCGGGGGTGTAGCACGGAAGTAGAACACCCCTGGGTTCAATCCCCAGTACTGCAAAAAAAAAAAAAAAGAGAGAGTAGTTAAGAAGCAAAATGTAGCTGAGTGTGGTGATGCATGCCTGTAATCACACTACTTGGGAAACTGAGTCAGCAGGATTGCAGGTTCAAGGCCAGCCTCAGCAACATAATGAGACCCTGCTTCAAAATAAAAATAAAAATAAATAAATAAATAAATAAATAAATAGAGCTGGAATGTAGCTTGGAGCTAGAATGCCCCAGGGTTCAACCTCCAGTACTAAATACAAAACAAAAAAGAAGGAAAGAAAGAATCAAATGTAAGGCTTTATTTGGCTAGCTACCTCAGTATTTCCCCATAGAAAAGTACCTCTGCTCTCATTGCAGCCTTTAGTCTTTTTGTTAGGGAGTAAAGTTGACATATTTACCACAAAGATAGTATATCATAAATCACTACTGCATTAATTTTAATTATCAAAAATAAAACAAATGACCATAAATAGTGAACTGAATAAGTTATGAAACATCTAACATGCCATTCTACCCACTTCAGTAAAGTAGATCTTCTTGTGCTTATTAAGTAAATAAAGCATGACAGAGAAGTGTGTCTATGTATGCATGATGTCAGGTTCCCAAATATCAGCTGCTTCCTTCCTTCCTTTGTCTTTGTTCATGTAACCTGGACACCTCAAATTTTGCATCAAGGGCTTGGGGATGAAGTCCAGTGGTAGTAGAGTATATGCTTAGTAAGTACAAGGCTGTAGATTCAATCCCGAGCAGCGCCCCTGAAAATTCACAGCAAGATAATTTTCATTTATTTGTTTTATGGTCTGATGAATTGGGTAGTTGATATACTAACTTGATGTGATGGGAATTACAAAGATAGGGAAAGAAAGCAAAAAAGGTACAACAGTGTGAGAATACAAACAAAATACTTCACACACAAGATGAAGATACCAGGGGCCACTCTTGGGGACACACAGGCAAGACAAGGAGAATCCAAACCCCTGAACCCTGCCAAGGTCCCCTCATCATGTGCTGTCACCGTCAGCAGCTCAGTACTGTCCTCTGATCCCATGACATGTATCACCAACTAAAGAAAGAACTTCCAGGATATTCCAAGGTGATTTCACGACCATTCTGGTGACAGTAAGTAAGTGCATTCTCAGTGGGGTGTGATTAATGTATTTAGTTTCAACATTTTAATACAATTTTTCATCGTTTGTTGAATGTCACTTATGTATAAAGCATTTGCTTGCTCCCTGGTTTATAAGTAGACAAAGAATGTTGGCCCTGACCAAAAACTAAATGTGTTTGAAATTCAGTATTGTTTGACTAGTTATTGTACATAAAAAGGAAATCTTATACATGAAAGTCAAGATTTATAAAATATAAATTGGAGAATTTACATAAATCAAGAAAGAAACTAGTTCCATAGTCTACTAAATAATTCACTATAGAAACATCTTTCCTCTATAATTAAATGTACTGAAGTTTAAATTTATATACAATTTTATAATAGTGCATATATAAATACAATAGGTATCTAATATGGGTAAGTGCAATTATGAACACCTATATCTAAGATGAGAATGTTAGAATTGCAGAGAAAATTCATTTCTGTGGAGCGAGGAGGATGCAAATAGCTCAAGTACAAAAAAGAGATGCTGCTGTCCCAGAGAGGAGATGAGTGGCTGCCTTAACTTCTGCTGACTTTCTATTTATAGATCTCAGTCCTTCCTATATCCTGCCTCCTTCCTCCTCTAGAGTTTCAGGACATATTCTCCCTCTTCTTGCACCAAGCTAAGTTTCTGTGTTACCCAAGTAATAAAAAGAACTCTGGCAAAGACAGAAAACTGAAGCTCAGAGAAACTAAGTAACTTGTCCATGGATACCCAGCTTTTAAGTGTGGGGGTGGGGCAAGGATTCCAACTCAGATTTTCATAGGAGCCTGTCCCCTGTCCTGTGGCCTTGTCTTGTCACTTTTTATGGGAAGCTCTAATTAACCAGTGAGTGGCTAAGGGTCCAGATCTATGTTGTAAAGAGATACATATAGAAGTATAAAAGAATCAAATTCTTTTTAAAATCTTGTGAACATTTCTGTGTAAACATTATGAGCATTTTCAACAATAGAATGTATAGTGATGGGAAACCCAAAAGGCTGATATTTTAATCATCTTTCCAAGATGATGTTCACAGTGGCAGGGAACATTGCATCGGAGACCAGAGTTGTGAGACTTCGTGAATATAGACAACTCACACCTGACTGTGAGCTGGCTTCACTGCTGTCTCTGCAAAGAGAGGAATCAGAGCGAATGACCAACCCTCTCCCCTGAAGTGCTGACCAGACTTTTTAAAAGGCTCCTTCCTTTAAACTATTGGAATAGAGTAATACATGGAAATCCACTGTCATGGTTTATTATAGTTTCTCTTGCTAAAAGGCATGCGTGATCAAATAATATTGGAAAATCTGAGTTCAATAAAGTTAAACAGGTGTTTAGTTTCATTTGATGTGTTTGGGTTTGATTTTACTGCAGGGCTCCTCAGAACCTTTAATATGTAAATATACACTGTGAAGCTACAAGTGAGCCTTGTTTGTATGAGCATTTCCCAAATCCAGTTTATGACAGAAGTCCCTCTCCTCATTTGATCTTTCTCTTTCCTTTCTGCTCATTCCTTCTGTCCAACACAGGGATAGGAGATGCAGACTTGTTGGAAATATTAGTGCTTGAGGGACCTGCTCTACCACCAAGACACTTGGCAAAATTCAGTGTCGCAGGTAAGAGAGGGAGAAATGACTGAGGCTTATTGTGAGAGATAAATGAGTGAAATGTTCAGAACAGAAAAGACTGGATGGTGCTAATAACACAAATTGCAAAGGACTCCCTTTATCAATTCTTTACACAAAGCCAGGGAAATAGTCCACTTCTAATTCAGCCCAGTAGAACCCATGAGTAGCTGAAGACATAAAAAGCAGTTCCATCCCAAAGTGATTCCAGCTCCTACTTCTGACTCCAAAAATGAGTTTAATAATGAATTTGAAAAAAAAGCTAGACTAAACCGTTAGATTAAAATTTAATCCCTATGATTAAAATAATAGCAACTGAACACTACTTGACTTTATAAATAAAAATATATTACATTTAGATGACTATTGAATCTTTTGAATTTCAATAGCTTTTTTTCCCCATTTTTCTAAACTATTGGTTAACTAATGCCAAACATTAA
>PVJS01011421.1:0-45786 GCA_004027185.1 Glis glis | reverse complement strand
GTACATACACAAACCTATAAGACTCAATCACTATCTGGAGCATGAAAGGGAGGGAAGGGGGAGGGAATAGGGTGGGATTGGAGGGAGGGCTAAATGTGCAATGTGTGCATGTATGATGTTCATACCCTGACATATATCAAAATGTATAATTATAATTTACAATGCACCAATAAATGAACATAAAAAGTTAAAAAAACATAAAAAAAATAAAGACCCGGTGCTAAGTGTGAAACTCCTATATCCATGCAGAACCCAGAAATCCAATGTGCAAAAGAAAACACATAAATATATGTATCCAGGCACTTGTGAGAACATATTTCCTTGATCAAGTTGGTTCTGAGACCTCAGTTTCTCCAGCTGCCAAATAAATGGGTATGTCGATCCTTTCTAGTTGTAAAATACCTTGTGTACAGGACATTGAAATGTCTGCACAAGGCACCACTTCCTTTCCACCAGCTACACAGTGAGGACGGTGTGGAAACCCCATTTTACAAGATCGACCACGAGAACCCGCACATATGCATAATGGTTTTCAGCAGGAAGTAGGAGGATGCTGCGTGGTAATTGAATCTGCCTTTTGAATCTTCTAAGCCAGCAGGATCTGATACCTGATCGGATGAGCATTGTTTCTTCCTTCCTGTAAAATCAGCTACAATGGGAAGACTCAAGTGCAAATTTCCATCACAACTTGAGAAGCCTTTCCTCCACTCATCCACCCCTGCTCTCTCTTCACCTGTGCCCGCTACTCATACAGATTCTCGCTGTCAGCCAAAGGGGCTCAGTTCCAGAGAGAGACAAATCATGCACAAAGAAAAAATCACTTCCCAGACCTGAATATTTAGTGACGAACCAAATCTTCTGAGAGGGGGAAAAATATGATTCTGTTTCGAGAGGGAAAATAAATGTCCTCCAAATCAATGTGAAAATGGAGACCTGGGGAAGTAAGGTTCGCATCTGTCCTTAATGCGGCTTTGGAAGGATGGAGACAGAGACAATAAATGATCTATCAGACATGGCGCTCTGCTTAGAAATTGCAATTCTAAATGTCATACGCTGTGAGCTTCTCGCGCTCCCCCCATAATTCAAGACAATTCACGAGAGATAACTTCTTTTCTCTGCCATAATAATATTCTCTAGCTTGTATCCCAAACACACAACATTGGTTACTGCTTTAAGCAATACAGTCTCCATTTTCCCATACCACTTAAATCAACAACCCTTTTTCTCTGTCTGATCTGAATCCCAAGCCCCAACCTTGCATTTCGCTACTGATAAGCTTCCCCTTTGGAATCCACGTTTCTCATCTCCATGTTTATTAAAGAGCAGGTCAGTACTGCCACGATTGTACTTTTGTTTTACACTGTTCTATGTAAGAGGGGAATATTTTATATCTTCCATTTTTTTTGAATCACCTTCTTAATCTTTATCTTGATCTAACTCCCCGCCACCAAACTGGTGATTTTTTTTTTTTTTTGAGTGTGGATTCTTTTCCTTTTTGTTCATCTTTGCAACTCCAAGCCAGGCATCTCCTTGCTGAAATGAGAAACCCGGTATTCACCTCACTCAACGCAGCTGATTTTGGAGCTCAGCGAAGATTAAAAACCTAGGAAGACTTGCAAGCATCCTAGAGGGAATAGAGAGGTTGCTGCTAATGTGTTTCTTCATTGAGCAGGGCTCGTCTGCATCATTTGGAAATAAAAAGAAAGCGACTGCTCAAAGACACTGAGAAAAATGCTATCGGAGGCATTTTATCCAAAGATTTTATAGCAGATGAAGAATGGCCCAAAGTAAAATGTGACATCACTGTGGATGATCCCATGAACGCTCTCATTAATGCTGGCTGCATGACAAAGAGGAGCAATGGGAAGAAACTGTCTCTTGAAAGCAGGGCTGGCTCAGGGAAGAAGAAAAGTCTCTGGGCAGAAAAATAGAAATGCTTACAGTTTATGAGACCCAAGGCTGCTTGCTTGGTATTTGCAGAATATTCAGTCCTTGGCATCCTCTTGAGTTTTCAGAATTCTTTTCCCTGCCCCCCCCAAAAAAGCAACAGTGAGATGTCCCTAGAACTAGGCAATGAGGTCACCCTCTGAAACTAAAGTATCCAAATATTAGCAGAAAATCAATGAACCAAGCCACGTTTAGACATGGCCCATCCTCTGTGATGTTCTGTACTTGGGTGACTGAGTGAACACAGGTGTGGGCAAGGGCGGCAGTAGATTCAAACAGGCTGTTTGGGATGTGTCTTTAGAACCAGACTCACAGAAAGTGAAGACAGAGTGGGTTTCAGAGAATTAAAGTAACAATAATCACACAGGCACTATGCTAGTATTTACACACATTCTTATTAGGCCTCACAACAGACCATGAAAAAGAGATCCTTGTCACTGTTTTATAGACCAGCAAACTGCAGTTCAAAGAAGCCGAGTGATGTTTCCAAGGTCACACAGAGTGTCAGTGGTATAGCAGGGAATCTGATGCAGATTCGTTAGACTTGAAAACTTTTACTGTATTGGAGGGAACTGATCTATGTGAAATTTGAGAACAGGGAGCAAGACTTTAGCTCTGGATACTAGAAGGAGACATTGTTTTGGTGGATGTCAAGTAAAGAGGAGAAAGAGAGAATGTGGACACTCTTTGGCTTTGACATACCTGGAGACATTCCCTGCTGGGTCCTCCAATTCCAATTCCCCCCGATCTCACTCCCACCACATCATCTTGCAATGGCTAATTTTGTTTCCTATGCTTGCCATATGCCTCAGGTACTGGAAATGGAAAACTGAATGTATAAATGAGTATGTTTGTGTCTGGTTTCTGTATCAGCGTCTCCTGCATTGAAGAGGTCTGTCCAGCTTGATGCAGTTCTGTTAAGGACACCGTGGATTCCCTCTCGGCATACTCAAGACCAAATTATGGAACATATGGGGAGACCCTTCATCCGAACAGCTGACCCGTCTGCTCCTGTCCCTTCACAGTAGCCTGGCTCTGCCACACATTCATTCTCGGAATAATAAAAACCAAAACATTAGCAGCAAAATAGCCACAATGATGATTGCTGTCATTACCTGAGGGCTTCACGGGTGCTGGGCACATCGTTGACTTGATCTCATTTAACCCTTACAATTCCTCTCTGAGGTGCTTCTGTTACTGGAAAGGGAGGCTTACAGAGGTTACCACCCCAAAATCTCAGCAAGGCAGCTGGGCTTCCTGTCTAGATCTGTATGCTCTTGGCCACTGTGATGCGATGCCACTTTTGTATTAACTCCCTCTCTCCAGTCTGGGTCAGACTTTTGCCTTGGGGGGTACAACTGTGGCTTTCTGAATAGAGGGCTTTATATCAGGAGATCATAGGAATTGTGTCCCCAGTTTGCTTGGTTCTCTAAGACTTTTCCATATGGGGGGACCTCTCCAAGAGTCTGATGAGCTCTGGATAAAAAGGACATGTTTGAGTCCCTGATTCTGTACAAGTGATGACCAGAACCCAAGTTCTGGGGTTCCCACCCATAGGGACCTGGTGTGAGAGGTATGGGTGATGAAGAGACAGGAGGGCCTGGAAGATAGGACCCCATCGAAGTGGCCACCCACCTGGCTTTCTGACTTTTTTCTGTAGCAATACAATCCTCCTGTCATAGGTCCTTGGATTCAAAGCTTCAGGCCCCAGTGTCATCTGTGTCATCGAAGGAGGCCTGACAGGCTTTCCTTAAGGAGCCATGCATGAAGAGTTACAATTTCACCAATACCAGATTTATTATGATGATGGAGATCATTAGTAGCCACCCCTTAGATTTATAAAGCACCTTTCCCCTAACAATCTCTCTCTTCAAGATTGTCTCATTGATCCTCACAGATCCCAAGGGATGGGGAGGAGGCAAGATTATCATTTTTACATTTCAGATTGCCATGATCAGGTCTTTATTGCAGTACCTATTTCCATGTGGAACCGTGTTAGGGACTACATGAAGAGAGACCACTAATTCATCAAGTGCTTTGTGAGGGTCTTTTATATGCCCAAATAACTTTGTGACATTGGTATTATTATCCCATTTCACAGCCGAAAAGTTGAAGTCTCAAAGACATTGAATGACTTATATATAAATAGATAAATGAATAAAATATGGTCCCTCTCCTTACCAAAAAGACAGCATTGTAATGAAATAGCCATTGTTGAGCATTTGCTATGGTCCAGGCATTGTGCTAAGAAAAACACATTATCTTTGTTAGTCATTTTAACAACTCTACGGGCTCGTGGTACTTTAATGATTATCTCCATGTAGTAGATGAGGCATAGAGAGGTTGAGTAGCTTTCCCAAAGCCACACAGCTGGGAAGCAGTTGACTTTGAGAGAAAGAAGATCAGAGAAGAGACAAGCCGTCCAAGTTGAATTCCAGCTCCAACAATTTCTGTGTGACCTTGGACAAGTTGCTTGACCTTCCAAGCCTCAGTTCCCTCACTCAAAAAAGTGGGAATAAGCTGGGCGTGGTGCCGGACACTTGTAATCCCAGTACTTGGGAGGCTGAGACAGGAGGATCACAGGTTTGAAGCTAGCCTTAGCAACTTAGTGAGGCTCTCAGCAACTTAGACCCTGTTTCCAAATAAAAGGTAAAATAGGTCTGGGAGTGTAGTCCAAAGGTAGAAGGCCATTGTTTTCCACCCCCAATATCACACACACACACACACACAAAGTGGGAGTAATACAATATCTACTTTATGGAGTTGTGATGATGAGATGCAATGATATACGTAAAGTGCTTAGAGTCGTGCCTTTCATCGGTTGGCTACTAGTAGTATTTGGGATTCAAATTCAGGCACTCATACTCTAGAACCATTACATGTTTCTGCTCCAAAAATAATTCTGCCAGGGAAAGAACTTGTCATACCTGAGCTGAGTCTCTAAAGGATGGTTGGTGGCTTGGCTCTAGCAGTCTAGTTCTAGCTCAGATGAGAGTCACATCTCATGATCCAGGTGTCAAGGTGTAAACTTTTAATTATAAAGTGTAAATTTTATAATTGCCCAAAGAATCGGAACTTTGGGACATAAGCATCTTTAGATTTCTTCCATCCACAGGCCATTTAATTTATTTTCTTAGCAGATACATGAAATTCTGTCTGCCATGAAAGTTGTCTACCCTCTAATTATTAAAATATTTTTTTCCAAAGGAGATTCCAAAATTGTACTTCACCATGTGTTGGATAAACTGATATTTTATTGGAAGAATAGCCCTTAGGTAGGAAAGCTGGTAAAGTCCTACTGTTTGCCATTTAGACAAAAGATGTCATAAAATGTAGTTCCACCGAAGAACAGATATTCCTTAATAACAAGAGTTGCCATTTGTTGAACATAATCCAGCAAGATGGAAATGGTTATCCACACCTTACAGATGAAGGGATTTAAAGTCTTGAGATTTAATCTAACTTCTTTTAAGGTGGTGAAAAGAAGATTTGGACCTGGATCTATTTGCATCCTGTTTCAGTCAGCATTCTCATTGATGTGAGAATAAGCCTGACCACCACAACTTAGAGGAAGAAAGATTTATTTGCTCACAGTTCTGGAGGTTTCAGAGGTTCAGTTCATGTGAGGCTGGGTCTGCAGAGCTCAGGTCATGGAGGTGGGAAGCAGAGAGAGGGAGAGAACAAGGGCTCTGCTCTCATATGGTGGCTGGAAGCAAGAGAGAGAGAGAGAGAGAGAGAAAGAGAGAGAGAGACCATGTATAATCCCCAAGGCTACACCCCCAGGGGACCCATCCTCAACCAAACCCCACCTCCACCATGGCTGCCTTGTTTCTGTGTGTTATGGGGGACATTCTAAATTTAAAACACAACACATCCCAAATCTATATTCTTAATTAATGTGCTATTCATGTTACACTGTGTAGTAAGTGATACAGACTGGATTTGAATCCAGGTTCCCTGATTTGATAACCTAGATCATTGCTTAGTACCTCATTGCTTTCCCAAAAGTGGAGACTGTCAGTTGCTACATTTCTTTTATATGGAAGGCAGGCATCCAAGAATTTGAAGCCAAGACTTTCACGCTTAATTTAGACCAAGTTTCTCTAATACATACCATTATAGTACAGATCTCTGTAAATTAAGCAAAAAACAATTCGAAGTTCCTACTCTTGGCTTACTAGATTAATCAATAGGTGACTCACCCATATTCCAATACAGCTATAGAAGAAGGATAGTCCATTGGATTTTTAAACATTTGGTAATAACTCCAAGCCCTGCTGCTATGTAGAAATGAAAATTCTCATTTGATGTATCTGCATGTCAAAAGGTGCAAGAGATAGAGAGGCAGCACCTCATGTCCAAAAGAATAGTGGTGCTCTCTTTCTGCCTCTGTGTGGCTCAAGGGGATTTAACAATGGCTTTCTGTTTATGGAATAGGAGTCAAAAAACATAAGTTTTATTGGGCCTGAATCTGCCAATTGGGCAAATCTCTCAATTTCTCAGAGACTCATTCCTTCCCTAGTATAGCATGGTTGATCCTGTCTGCACAGCCTGCCTCCCAGGGAGGTAATGAGGATCAAATGAGAGAGCACACATGATTGTTTAGAAAACTACCAGGAAGAGTTACATGAGCTTCAAATGTAATTATGATAATGCCAGGAGGGGCGTACTCCTAATCTAATGAGATGTACTTGTCCTGCACGCACCCTCTCACCTTCCCCGGCTTGCTTCCTGCTTCTTCATACATTGTCTCTCCTTCCTCCCCTCCCTTTTATCCTCTGCCTCCTTGTCTCCCTCCTGCTGGAGTTTATGACCTTGGCTAATGAGACAAATATGGCTCCTCACATCAAGGGTGGGGAATTAAGGTCTGGTTATAGCCCAATTTAATTTTCATGATCTCTTGAACAAGTGAAGGAATGCTTGGGAAACAGGCTGCTTTTGGCCTGATGCCGGCCCAGCCTGAGTCGGGGCAGCCGTTACCCAGCCTGGCTCATGGCACTCCTGGTAGACATTTCAATTAAAAGTCATTACCCTTCCTTCCGTGCCTTCCTCGGCAGAGGCAGCCGCCAGCCCTGGGTTTTAGTCCCAGTTCTCCCACTTCGCAAGCAACCCAACCCTGCACGAGCCATTTAACTTCTCCTGGCCTTCATTTCCTCAGTTTTAAACTGGGGCTATTAATGATACCTGCCCTACCTTTCACACAGGCCTGTTTTAAGGACTGCATTAAACCAGGTGAGTGAAGATGACTTGAAACTGGCAAGTTCCATATGATTTCTTGTTATTATCTAGCATGCCCGCCATTCCCATTTTCAATGAATTCTTTCAAGTGAATATTGTCATGGGACATTTTGGGGTAGCATATTTGCCTGTCCTAGCTCTCCTGTAATTATCAGAGATACAAAGTAAGCACTCTTTCACAACTTTTTAAGAAGTTTAATAAACATGAAATATGTATGTCCCATATGTAGAGTGTTAAGTCTGAAAAGTAGACTTTTATAGAAGTTAGAATTCCATACAAACTTCTTGTTTCTATACCCTGTAACCAAATACTTGGTCCCTCTTCATGATAATCATGAGAGCCTTAGGAATACCTTTATTCCTATCTTTTTTTCTTCATAACACACATTTTTATCTAATTTTATTTGTCCTCTGTAATTATACATCATAGTGAGGTTCAAAGTGATACAAACATACATGCACACATCACTTAGTATATTTCTCTCTGCATCCCAGCCCATTTAACCCCTCCTCCCCCTATATATGTTAGTAAGATTGGTAGTGACGCCTTCATATATGGACATAGCGTTATTTGAACGGTTTCCTTCCTCAATCCTCTTTTTTTCCTCCCCACTTCCCTCCCCCAATCCCCTTTCATTATTCCATTGGTCTCTCTCCTCATCTATCTGAAGTCCCTTGTTTCCTATTTTCTCTCTAGCTTCTACATGTGAGAGAAAATATATGACCCTTGACTTTCTGTGACTGGTTGATCTCATTTAGCATAATATTCCTTTTTTATTGGTGCATTGTAATCATACATCTTGATGGGTTTCAGGGTGGTAGAAGTATACAGGCACATATCGGTCATTTAGCCCTCCCCCAATTCCCACCCCCATTCCCTCCCCCTTCCCTCCTTCTCTTGCTTAGCATAGTAGTTGACTTTGATAAATGTGTGTATGTACATCCTGTGCATTAGGGTGTTTCCCTCCTCCCCCCTCCCATCTCCCTCAGTTTGGCCGCATTCTTTACTCATCAAAGGTTTTCTCTGTCTTTGTCTGGAGTCCCTTCTATGCCCTATTCTCCCTAGCTTTTGCATATTAGGGAGAGCATCCGACTTTTCACTTTTTGTGACTGACTAATCTCACTAAGCATAATGTTCTCTAGTTCCATCCATTTCTCTGCAAATAACATATTTTTGTTCTTCTTGATGGCTGTATAAAATTTCATTGTGTATATATCCCATAGTTTTGTAATCCATTCATCTGTTGATAGACATCTTGGCTGGTTCCATAGTTTGGCAATTGTGAATTGCACAGCTATAAACATAGATATACATGTGTTAGTCTGGAACTTGGTTTCCATTCTTTTGGGTAGATGCCTAGAAGTGGTATTGCAGGGTCATATAGTAGGTTCAATCTCAGTCTTCTGAGGATCCTCCACACTGTTTTCCAATGTGGTTGCACTCATTTGCAATCCCACCAACAGTGTAGTAGAGTTCCTACTTCTCCACATTCTCACCAGCATTTGTTATTGTTAGTGTTTTTAATGATTGCCATTCTAACTGGGCTTAGGTGGTATCTCAGGGTAGTTTTGATTTGCATCTCTCTGATTGCTAATGATGTTGAACAATTTTTCATATATTTATTGGCCATTTGTATTTCTTCTTTCGTGAAGTGAATATTTAGTTCACTTGCACATTTTTGATTGGGTTGTTTGGTTTTTTAGTGGTGAGTTTCATGAGTTCACTGTATATTCTAGATATTAGTCCTCTATCACAGGGGTAGCTGGCAAAAATCTTCTCCCATTCTGTTGGTTCTCTGTTGAGGTTTTTTTTATGTTTTTATTGGTGCATTGTAATCTCACATCACAATGAGTATCAGTTTGGTGTTAACATACATGCACACAGCTCTTGGTGTCCCTCCCCCCCGCCTCCCCTCCTCCTCCCCCCCCACATGTAGCACTGAGAACGATGTTGGTATAATCTCATATATACACATTGTTTATGACAGTAATTCCATAGATTCACTTCTTTCTTCCTCTTCCCCTTCCCTGTACCCCTTCCCTTGCACCACTGAGGGTTCTCTGTTGTCATTGGAGTCCCTTTTGTGTCTCCACTACTCCCTAAGTTGTGCATATTAATGAAAACATATGTCCCTTCTTTTTTGTGATTGGCTAATCTCACTTAACATAATGTTCTCCAGATCTTTCCATTTTCTTGTGAATGCTGTTATTTTGTTCTTCTTTATTGCTGAGTAGAATTCTTTGCTGTGCAGAAGCTCTTAAGTTTAACGCAATCCCACATATTGATCCTCTTTTTAACTTCTTGTGCCTTTGGGGTTTTGTTGAGGAAGTTTTTGCCTGTACCTATGTGCTGAAGTGTTGGACTGATGCCCTCTTTAAGTAGCTGCAAGGTCTCTGGTATAATTTCCAGGTCTTAGATCCATCTTGAATTGACTCTTGTGCAGGGTGAGAAAGTGGGGTTTATTTCCATTTTTCTTCATGTGGTTAACCAGTATTGCCAACACCATTTGTTGAAGACACTATCTTTTTTCCATTGTATACTTTTGGCCCCTTTGTCAAAAATCAATTGGCTGTAAGTGTGTGAGTTTGTTTCTGAGTTTTCTATTCTGTTCCATTGGTCTAGGTGTCTGCTTTTGTGCCAATACCATGCTGTTTTATTACTATGGCTTTGTAGTAAAGTTTGAAGTCAGCTATTGTGATGCCTACTGCATGATTCTTGTTGCTGAGAACTACTTTAGCTATTCTGGGGTTTTGTATTCCAAATGAATTTAAGGACTGATTTTTCTATGTCTGTGAAGAATGACCTTGGTAATTTAATGGGTATTGCATTGAATTTGTATGTCACTTTTGGAAGAATGGCCATTTTGATGATATTTATTCTGCCTATCCAGGAGCATGGGAGGTCTTTCCATCTTCTTATTTTTTTTTATACGGTACCGGGGATTGAACCCAGGGGCGTTCTACCTCCGTGCTACACCCCCGGCCCTATTTTTTTATACTTTATTTTGAAACCGGGTCTCACGAAGTTGCAGAGGGCCTCACTAGGTAGAAAGAGAGAGAGAGAGAGAGAGAGAGAGAGAGAGAGAGAGAGAGAGCTGAGGCTGGTTGCGAACCTGGATCCTCTGGTCTCTGCCTCCCAAAGTACTGGGATTACAAGCGTATGCCACCATGCCTGGCTCTTTCCATCTTCTAAGATCTTTTCAATTTCTTTTTTCAATGTTTTATAATTTTCCTTGTAGAGGTCTTTTACATCCTTGGTTAGGTTTATTCCTAAGTATTTTATTGTTTTGGGGGATATTGTGAGTGAAAATGTTTTCTGTATTTCTTTTTCATTGGATTTATGGTTAGCATACAGTAAAGCTTCTGATTTTTTAAGATTGATTTTATATCCAGACACTTTGCTGAATTTGTTGATCAGTTCTATAAGCCTTTTGGTTGAGTTCGTTGTATCTTCTAAGTATAATATCATGTCATCTGCAAATAGGGATAGTTTCAGTTCTTCTTTTCCTATTTGTACTCCTTTGATTTCCTTCTCTTGCCTTACTGCTATGGCTAGGGTCTCAAATACTATGTTGAAAAGGAGTGGCGATAGTGGACATCCTTTGTCTTATTCCTGTTTTTAAGGGGAACTCTCATAGTTTTTCCCCATTCAATGTGATGTTGGCTGTGGGCCTATTGTATATTGCCTTTATGATGTTGAGATATGTTTCTTCTATTCTGATTCTCTGCAGTGTTTTTATCATGAATGGGTGTTGGATTTGGTCAAATGCTTTTTCAGCGTCTATTGAAACGATCATGTGATTTTTGTCTTTAGTTCTATTTATGTGGTGGATTACATGGATTGTTTTTCATATGTTGAACCAGCCTTGAATCCCTGCAATGAACCTGACTTGGTCATGGTGTATAATTTTCTTGATGTGGTTTTGAATGTACATTGCTAGTATTTTGTTTAGAAGTTTTGCATCTAAGTTCATCAACGATATAGGCCTGTAGTTTTCTTTTTTGAGCTCTCTTTATTTGGTTTTGGTATTAATGTGATGTTGACTTCATAGAATGTATTTGGGAGAGTCCTGTTTCTTTCTATTTTGTGGAATAGATTGAGGAGTATTAGGATTAGTTCTTCTGTAAAGGTTTTATAAAATACACCTGGGAAACCATCTGGACCTGGGCTTTTCTTTGATGGTAGACTCTTTATTGCTGCTTCAATCTCTTTGATTGCTATTGGTCGATTTAAATTTTCTATATCTTCTTGATCCAACTTAGGAAGGTTATACATGTTTAGAAATTTGTCCATTTCTTCTAGGTTTTCTTTTTTTTAGATATAGTATTTCAAAATAATTTCTGATAATCCTCTGAATTTCTGTGCTGTCAGTGGTAAATCACCTTTTCATCTCTTATTTTAGTATTTGTGGTTGAATCTCTCTTTCTTTTGGTTAGGTTGGCTAGTGGTTTATCTATCTTGTTTATTTTTTCAAGGAACCAGCTTTTGGTTTTGTGGATTTTTTTGTATTTTTTAAATTCTCTACTTTGTTGATTTCTGCTCTGATTTTAATAATTTCCTGTCTTCTACTGGCCTTGGGGTTACACTGTTCATGCTTTTCAAGGGCTTTGAGGTGTGTCATTAGGTTATTTGTGTGTAAATGTTGACTATCATTGTATCCTCTTGCTGGATTGTTCCTTTTACTACTAAGAAATTATCCGCTTTGTCTCTTCTGATAAGTTTAGATTTGAAGTCTAATTTGTCTGATATCATAGATGCTACTCCTGCTTGTTTTTGAGTTACATTAGCATGGATTGCCTTGTTCCAGCCCTTTACCTTTAGTTTGTGCATATCTTTACTTGTAAGGTGTGTTTCTTGAAGACAGCATGTAGATGGATTATGATTTTTAATCCATTTTGCCAACTTATGTCTTTTGATTCGGGAGTTGAGCCATTTATATCCAGTGTGATTATTGAGAGTTGAGTTTTAATTCCTAACATTTTGAGTTTTAATTTCTGTTTAGGTAGTGTTTGTTCTTCTTTGCCTAGTTGTTTGCTTGATGGAAATCATTGTTTCTCTGGTTCTGGCATTTCTTTATTATTTCTTCTTTGTAATTAATCTCTTTGAGTATTTTCTCTAGTGCTGGTTTAGAAGACATAAAGTCTTTCAGATTCTGTTTGTCATGGAAGGTTTTTATTTCCCCATCAAACTTGACATATATCTTTGCTGGGTAGATAAATTTTGGCTGGAAGTTGTTTTCTTTCAGAGTTTGGAATATGTCACTCCAGGCCCTCCTGGCTTTCATGACTTGGTTTGAAAAGTCAGGAGTGATTCTTAGTGGTTTGCCTCTGAATGTTACTGGTCTTTTACTCTTGCTGCCTTTAAGATTCTCGCCTTGGCCTCTACATTAGTCAATTTGATTATTATGTGATGTGGTGAACCTCTTCTCTGGTCTTGTCTATTAGGGGTTCTATATGTTTCCTGTACCTGTGTGTCGACCACTTTTTCTATGTTTGGATAATTTTCTAATATTACTTCTATGAAAAGAGTATTGATTCCTTTGGTTTCAGTTTCTATTCCCTCTTCTATGCCTATTATTCTTAGGTTTGCTCTTTTAAGATTGGTCGATATCTCTTCAATGTCCAATCCATGTTGTTGAATTGTTTTTTTTTCTAAATTATATACTATGCATTCATTTTTGGAGAGGTCATCTTCTAAGAGTGAGATTCTGTTTTCCATGTGGTCTAGTCTATTGTTGATAGTTTGTATTGATGCCTTCATTTCAATTATTGCATCCTTCACTTCCTTCAGAGCTTTTTGATTCCTGTTCAGGGTTTCAGATTCTTTATTTGATCCTTCATTTTTTTCGGCACTGGGGATTGAACCCAGGGCATTCTACCTGTGAGCTACACCACCAGCCCTATTTTTTTATTCTTTATTTTGAAACAGGGTCTCACTAAGTTGCAGAGGGCCTCACTAAGTAGCTGAGGTTGGCCACAAAGCTGGAATCTCTGGTCTCGGCCTCCCAAGTACTGGGATTACAAGCATGTGCCATTATGCTCAGCTCTTGATCCTTTATTCTTTCAGAATCTCTCTGAATTCTTCTCAGAAATCCTGTATCATTTCTACACTTCTGTGTTGGTGTGTTCTGTTGTTGTGGAGTTGTGGGAGCTCATTGTTTCTTTGCTATTCTTCCTCCTCATGATTTCAGGTTTCTTAAGTTTACATCTTTGTTGCTTTTGGTAGCACTCTCACTCTGTAGGTTTCCTATGTCTAATCTCTATCCCTTTATAGTATCTTATTCTGGAGGTAGGTATTTGCTACTAGGTGAGCCTTAAAGGTGAATAGCCTTTGCTGTATGGTTATTCTCACTTGCCCGGTATAATGTCCATTTGCAGGCCCAACTCTTGGTCTCTTTCGGTGATTGAGACCCTTGCCTGGTGCCTCTCACTGCCTGCTCAGGCACCCAGTGCCGCTTGTGCCCCACTCCCTGCAAGTGTGGGTCTCTGTGTTCTCCACTGGGACTATCCCTATATTTCTCTCTGTCTACACATATGGCAGGTGTCACCAGCCCAGGACCCTGGGCTTGTATCTCTCTTTGCCTACACAAGTGGCGGATGTAGCTTTGACCTGACTCTGTGCAAACATGGAACTCTGTGTTTTCCACAGAGAAGACTGGGTTGGTCTAATTTTTCCCCAGGTACCAAGACTGTTTCCTGTGGTGATCCCCAGGAACCCTGCAAGGGCACTGCGACTTGCGGGCTGTAGGTCTGTCCCACTCAAATGTCACCAGCAAGTGTCTGCTTATCTGCAGGTGTACTGCACCTTACAGCAGACCCCACTCCCACCTCCACAGGGGTGATCTGGAATGTCTCAGACGCCGAGAGTCCATTGCTTGCCACAGAGTCCCTGTGGCTGTACTGGGTGGTCTCCCTTTGTGGCAGCTGGTTGACTTATGGTCTTGTTGAGCACTCTCTTAATCTCTGGGGGAGGGGGTGGGCTCAGCCGTACTGCCACAGGTTCTGGTCAGGGTTCCAGGCACTTGGGTTTCTGTGGAGCATGGAGCGAATTGCTGCTCGCTTTCATTGCTGATGATCTGTGGTTGCTGGATTTACAACAGTTTGCTGGCTTCTTTGTTAGTGGCCTGCAGAAGCTGCAATGCTGGTAGCTGCTGGCATGGTCTGACCAAGATGGCACTGCCGCCCTTCCGCCCACGCTGCAGTTTGGGCCTTTGTCCAGTGTGGAGTGAGTTGCTGCTTGCTTTCGTTGCTTATGATCTGCAGTTGCTTGCATAATATTCTTTAGTTCTATACATTTTCCTGAAAATGACGTAATTTTGATTTTCTTTATGGCTGACTTAAATTCCATTGTGTGTGTACACCACATTTTCTTTACCCATTCATCTGTTGAGGGGCACCTAGGTTGGTTCCATAATCTATAGACTTTATCTTTTCTGGAGTTTCTCTGTGTTCACAGAATTTTGCAAATGGCTGGGTTCTTTCCTTGGGTCCTGTCTCATCTCTTTTGTATAAACACAGGCCTTATTTCCAATTTCTTATTCCCAATTTCTTGGCCAATTTGCTCTTCACATAGACCCTAGAGTGTTTTGTTTTCAGTTTATTTTTTTCTGAACGAAAAGTAGCTGAATAAATTTCACTGATGGTTATACTTTTCTTTCTTTCCTGTTTTGGACTATTCTAATGTTGAAGAGTCACTTCCTTTATCAACATAGTTCTGTAAGGAGCTCACTGCCCACATAATTCTCAGTATTACACTGGTATACTTAATCAATAAAATATAATTTTGCTAGAAAATTAAAAAAATATTTAAATTATATTACTGGTAAGTTCTCCTCTTCTCCCCATCCTTTAAGGTTTGCTGGACCTAGAATTCTGTCCTCAGCCCTCTTTTTATGTGTATTCACTTCCTTAATGATCTCTCCAGTCAAAATGCTTACCATCCATAACTAAGAGAAGGAGATTCTGGGACCATGGTGACCTGAGCATTACTCTCTTTTCCTCCACTATGATTACAAGCAAATTTGTTTCTTCTGACCCAAGTGACAACCAAGACCTTTCAATGACTATCTTAGAGTAGGCCTCAGAAGTTTCCTGAATGGAAAATGAGTTGGGACTTCTCATCAGTGCTGGGCAGTCACCCAGAGAGTACCATCAATGATTAAAGATGAGGACAGGAGAGTCTTGGGTCTGGGAAGAGACTGGCTTTCAGAGATCTTTGTATCCTAGATGAAATCTAATGCTTGGGAGTGTGCTCATTTACCTAACCTACAAGAGACCAAGAGAGAGTTGAAAGAGTAGGTAAAGTTTTCCCCTCTCCCCTGGTTGCAAGAGTTCAGGTAGAACTGAGAATAGACAGGCCTCCTAGTGTGGGCTTGATATCCTGACCCTAAACTGATTCCTGTCATTAAGGATGTCATAGCATTTAGGTTTGATGGGTCTTAAAAACAGAGAAGTGGGTCAGGTTGAAAAATTAGAGCACAAACATGGTAAAATAGATATTTTGGAGGAGATAGTTAACAATCTTAATATGAGAAAGAGAGAACAAGAAAGGGCACAAAACACAATAGATCCTTCTTGGAGCTTGATAAAATGATTTTGAGCTAAAAAACTTCAATATTTGAGTTAAAGGAAAGGATTATCAATGGTGAGGTACAAGTTAGTGGTCTGAGTGGCCTGGAGAAGTAAATGCAAAATCTCTTAAGATCTTTTCTTGGTTTTTGCTTTCCCCACAGAATCATCCCAAATCAGAAACTCAGACAAAGACTGTGCAGGCAATGTGTCTTGAAGATGACTCTAGGAAGCAAGAGTGAGACAGTATGGAGAATGAGACAAGGGACAAGCAAAATCTGACATAAGCATGCATTACTGCTATCACTGCTGTGGGCAACAAGACCACTGGGACCTCCTGAGAGCATCTAGAAAGCTACCTGGAAATGAGGCCAAGGATTCTTTTTTTTCTTTTATACTTTTTATTGATGCATTGTAATTATACATCATAGTGAGGTTCAAAGTCATACAAACAGACATGTACATGGTGTGTTTCCCTTGAGATCCCACCCCTCTACCCACCCCTCCCTGTATATATTTGTGAGATTGATAGTGATACCTTTATACATGGGCATAGCATAATTTGAACTATTTCTTCCATCAGTTCTTTTTCCCCTCCCCGACTCCCTCCCCCAATCCCCTTTCACTATTCTACTGGTCACTCTCCTCAATTATCTAACGTCTCTTTTGTCTCCTATTTTCTCTGTAACTTCCATATATGAGAGAGAACAGTGGCCCCTTGACTTCCTGTGACTGGATGATCTCACTTAGCATGATAGTCTCTAGTTCTATCCATTTTCCTGCAAATGACATAATTTTGTTCTTTACAGCTGAGTAAAATTCCATTGTGTATATATATCACATTTTTATTATCCATTCATCTGTTGATGGACACCTAAGTTGGTTCCATAATTTGGCTATTGCAAATTGTGCTGCTATAAACATGGATATGCATTATCACTATAGTATTCTGACATTAATTCTTTTGGCAAGATACCTAGGAGTGGTACAGCTGGGTCATATTTACAGTCCCCCATTCCACATTGATTGAAGGATGTCCCTGGAAGCATTAACTCCTCTGTGTTTCAAGATGTGGGCAGTGTTCGAAGTGGACAGCTGTCATCACAAGGGAAGTCTGAGTGCATGTGGAATTGTCCATTGCAGCTGCAGTTGACATTTGAGATTGATCAAGTGTATGTGAAACAGGGCACCAGGCATGTTTGTTACAAATACATCAGCAGGAAGATAAAAATAGGGAGATCTTGACAAAAAAAGTAAGTGACTGGAGGAGAGATTTAAGAGACTCAATATACAAATAAATGTTATATATTGAAACTAATAAAGGGAGAACAAATAATAAGTAAGCATCATCACCAACAACAATGATATGACAAAACATTCAAGAGGAAAATTTCCATGAGGTGAGTATGTATACTTATACCATTAATATGCTATTAACTCCCAGATCCATCTCTTTGGATTCAGCCTATACTGTGAGATACAAACTAGTATACCCTATAGGTACTTAACATTTTCATTGGACAGTCTGGTGAATCTTTTCAGATAAACACAGTAAATATAGAACTTGTGGTTTCCTCTCTCTTTCTCTTCCATCCCAACCTTTTCCTTTCTTAATTTTACCTATGCCAGTAGGTACTGCCATTAATGTCATAGTTCAGTCCCAAACCTCCTATGGTATCAAAGAAGATCTCATACTTCACACCTAATCTAATGATTGGCTCTACCTTTAATTTGCACACCATATCTGGCTACATTTCAACTCTATAGTCTAAATCATCATCATTTTTTCAACTGGATTATTACAATAGCTTCCTGTGATATTATAATAAAATAAGAAATGCATATTTGGCTCTCTGCTCTCAGTTCTAATATTTGGTCTTTGTCTCCTGGTTCCTGACCAAGCCCCAAGGCCTTTGCAATTTGCTGAATGATGGGAGTATCTGACATAGAGCTCATAAGTCCTTTAGAATTTCCTGGGCATTAGGTAGATTTGTTGCTCTAATAAGGTGACTCTTGGTGGGCTTCTGGATAGCCTCAAACAGGTGCTGGTTGCCAGGGGAACCAACCATGGGATTAGAAGCTTGGAAATTTCACTCCTATTCCCTGAGCTCTGGGTAGGAGAGCTGAAGTTTGAGTGGATCACCAGTGGCCAGTGATTATATCAACCATGCCTATATAATGAAGTCTACACAAAAACCCAAAGACAGTGCTGGGACTATAGTTCAGTGGTAAACCTCTTGCCTAGCATGTGTGAGGCCCTGAGTTTGATCCCCAGCATTGTAAGCTAAACAAACAAACAAATAAACAAATAAAACCATATACAGGACAGAACAGAAGAGCTTCCAAATTGCTGAACATCTGGATGCTCCTGGAGGGAGACATGTCCAGAAAGGGCATGGTAGTTCCATGTTCCTTCCCATAGAGCTGGCCCTATGCATCTCTTCCATTGGGCTGTTCATCTGTATCCTTTGTGATATCCATTATAACAAATAAGTAAACATAAGTGTTTCCTCGAGTTTTGTGAGCCACTGTAGAAAATTAATCAAACTCAAGGAGAGGGTTGTGGTAACCCCAGTTTACAGTTGGTCAGTCAGAAACACAGGTCATAACCTGGGGCACCAGAAATTAGCATCAGAAGTGAGGGCAGTCTAATGGGATTCAGTCCTCAATCCATGGGGTGTGATACTATCTCCAGATAGATAGTGTCAGGATTGAGTTGAATTATAGGACACTCAGTGTCTGCTAGAGAGCTGATTGTTTGGTGTGTGGAAAGGAATCCTTTCATATCTGGTGTCAGAAGGATTGTGTTGAGTGACCGTGTAAGGGTAGAGAGAAAACATAGACTTCCAATCTGAGTTCTCTGTCCCTCTTGTTCCCACACAGTCTGTTCTTTGCTGTTCTTTGCATGAAACCCATAGTGGGTTTTTAAAATAATGTAATTAGTGTTAGTTTGGCCCTAATCCCTCTAGCAACTTACCATAATATTTATAAAAAATATACAAATTCCTTACCATGATCCAAATGCCCCTATGCGCTGGGCTTGCCCCTTCTTTAGTTGTCTCTTGTTCCTTCTTCTTTGTCATCCTGTCACTAACCCACATCTGCCTTCTCATTGTTTCCAAACACTCCAGCCTGTTCCCACTTCAGGCCATTCCACTTACGATTTCCTCTGCCTTAAATTCAATTCTACCAGGGTTTTAGAGCAATCTGGAAGAATTTACTTCCAAACTCAAATAATTTAATTTCTAAACTGGGATAATTTTTAAGTGTACAATGAATTGTTATTAGCAGTTGTGTTAGTAAATGATGGTAAACTAAAACCATCCTGAGATATTTTCATGGCCTGCTCCCTTATTTATTTTATGTCCTATGTCAAATGTCATCATCTTAGAAAGGCCTTGATTTGTCACTCTATTATCCAAGTTTCTATCCCTAGATTTTCCTGACTGTCCTTTATTTTTCTTCATAGCACTCAGTATTTCCTGAAGTTTTATTATGTGATCATATGATTATTTATTGGATGTTTGCCCCCCTTTCTAAAACATAGGCCACACGAGGGCAGGACCTTGTCTGTCCTGCTCACCACCATGGCTTTGATGTCAAGAGCACATCATGGAGGCTCAATAAATTTTTGTTGAATGCATGGTCAGAGCTCTTGAGGAGACCATCAACCCCACCCCTCTTCTGCCTCATGTTGGATAAACTCAGTCTATTGGAAACTGGTGTTTGGCTGATCAGAGAGGTAAAAGAGCACCAAGGCCATGAACTTAGTATCCAAGAGCTTCAATCTAGGATGGATGGGGCAGCAGGAGTATCTGGGCATAATACAATAGATTGTGTTTTTATTGTGTTTATGTGTATTTTTTCAGTCTAAAATAGGAAACCAGATAGTGGCCAATGCCCAGAGAGCAGAGATCAGTTGTCTGCCTCCAGGAGACTAGTTTGGCTGGTCAGGGTCATGCAGGATATCAAGACCTCGCCATTCTGGTTGAAGGTCAGGGATGGCTTTGGGCCCAGGGTGCATGGACCTGGATTGCAGGTCAGGGTGTCTTTGGTGAGGCAAGGTTTGCTTGGTTAGTGTGATCCTGAGGATGATTGATTTTCAAGCTAGTATATATTCTTTTTACTTTCCGACATTTCTCTCTTCCTCCTGGTGCTTGTACTAGGATTTATGGAAAATTATTTCTATGACTGTTAAAGCTAGAGCTTGGGGAAGGTCATGTCACCAGAGTTGAATAAAGTGGTCAAACTAAAAAATAGCTTCAGCCTAGAAACTGGGAAATGGAAAAAAATCTTAGTGGTCAGAAAATCAGAAGGTTTATGTTTTATACCAGTTCCAGTACTAAATTCTTGGTGATTTCAGGGTAGAATTCTGTTTTTTTCTTTCTGTGAAATGAGGGGGATGGACAGGTAAATCTTAAAGGGTTCTGCCAATTCTGAAAATAATCACTAATTCATCGTTTGATGATTCTTTTCAATTCAGTAAGTTTTTATCAAGGGTCTTCCATGTGCTAGGGACTATATCAGGGTCTGAGTAAGTAGAAGAATTGTAGTTTCTGACCTTAAGAAGCCTTTTGGTCTAGTGAGGGAGGCAGGCAAGTGAATTGGCAGGTAATTGAGCACCTGAGCACCATGGTAGAGGTTCTTTCAAGGCTCTTTGGAACAGAGTTGAAGTAGCAAGTAAATTCTGTATGCTGGAGTCAGGGGAAATACAGGAAATGCTATCTGAGTTGAGATCCTTAAGGAAGACTTCAATGGAGTGAGGATGAAATAGATTAGGGTTAGATTGATAAAGAGTTGGCTGATATTTTATTCCTTAAGGGACTTGTTGCTTATCAATTAGGGATATTTGAGGAAGCAGTTGATAGTGGCTTAAACAATAAAAGCATTACATTTTCTCATAAAGCAAGAAGTGTAGTTGATCGTTCATTCCTGTTTGGTGTAGCATCTCAACAATGTCTTCAAAGACTCAAGATCTTCCTATTCTTCCTCTTGCATTTTCTCTATGCTGACTTTCCATGCTCATGTATAATTAATGTAATGTTAGCTGCTGTAATAGATAACTCCCTCAATTCTAAGTGGCATAATATAACTCCAGTTTATATCTCCCTTCTGTTAAATTCAAACAGATAAGCAAGTGGCTTTTCTTCAAGTGATTTTCATCTCTTCTCCACCAGGTTTAATATATCTTTTAAGATTAATGTGCTGATTTTCATCAAACTGGAAGAGGAAAGAATATGGAAGACCATGCATGAGAGATTTTTCCATGTTAGCCATGCAAACGTTTTACGGTACTTGTGCTTGCTGCAGCAGCACATATACTAAAACAACAACAACAACAACAACAAACATTGTACACTACTTTCCTCCATATTCTATGGAATAGAATTCAGTTATTATATCTAACTGCAAGGGAAAATGGAAAATGAAGAGGATCAGTGACTCTAGTAGGAAGAGGAAATAGGTTTCCTGCCCACAGGTCACAATACGAAAAATGCAGCTTTAAACATCACCTCCTACTAAACCACTTTCAAGGGAGGAATCTAGGAAAAGAGGCAGTGACAGAAAGTTTTCCTCATGCATTTATGCTGATTTTTCTGGATATTTTCTAGAGGACTTCTCCATACATGTTCTTGATCAAAGGTATATCACATGTTCACTCTTTGCTGGATATAGTGAGGCTGGAAAAGTAGTCATCTGGATGGGGGAAAGTCTGGAATCATATCCTGGAATTTGAAATGGATGCACTTTTCCTGAACACATCAGATCTGCACAATGTTTGAACAAAATCAGCTGGTTTGCCAAGAATATGGGGAAAGAATGGTGGTTGAATAGTCAACCGACAGTGCCCATCAAGGAAACCAAAGAAGATTTTTTGAGCAGAGGAGTGACATGATCTGATTTGTGGTTTAGGATGGTCTTGTTGAAAAATAGATTATAAGAGCCTTCCTATTCTGAGGTATGGGCACCAATTTATCTCAGGGACTGTTAAAGTCTATTAAGATCAGAGAAAATCTTACAGAATGCTCAACAAAGTAGATGTCTCAAAACTTTTACCTTGTGAAGAAAGATCCAAATCTTTGATTCCAGAAATAAAATTTCTTTTTGAATAATTAAAGCCTGTGTCATTGTGATTGATGGGCCAGGAAAATGTTTAATTTTTTTTTTCATGAAAAAAATATTTCCTTCTTTTTGAAACCTCAGATATTTTCATTTGTCATAGAGACTGAGGTCTTCAGCTATGAATTCTCTTTACTATCCACAAATGAATGGTACCATATTTAGAACATAATGAGTCTTCCTTTGGTCTTACAAGAATGGTTTCTAATAACAGTCTATGTGAGCTTGGAGTTTGTGTAAGAATGATATTACCCATGTAGTTGACCAAAAATTTTTTTTAATATGGGATTTCGCTAAGTTACCCAGGTTGGCCTTCAATTCACAATCCTCCTGCTTCAGCTTCCTGAGTAGCTGGAATTACATGCATGTGCCACCATGCCCTGCTCTGCATTTTGGTTTTTTTGAAGGACAGAGATCAGTGAAATAGAAAGAAGGAAATCTAAGTCAAAGAGAATTTTAGACATAAATAAGAACAGAACATAGGAAAATAATTAGGTATAAAATCACTCATTAACGTGTGATCTTTGATATGTTGTTGGAATTATTAGAACCTCAATGATGCCCTGAGGGTCAAACAGTATGATGGGTCAGTGCTCATCAGATATCCATGACCTTCTCTATATTCAACATGTACTTTGTAGTCAGGTTCTCACCACATGACTAATTCTGGACAATGAAATGTGAGCAGAAAGGATGTCAATCCCTTTGGCTTAAGGCCATTAGGAAGCAATATACCTCTTCCCTCTTTTCTCCTACAGTGCTGATCTTGAATTCCATGTGTTCCAGAAGGCATATCTACACGATGGAACAGGGCCACTGGCCCAAATTTACATGAGCAAGAAACAATCCTACTAGATAACAAAGGTAAGAAGATGCTTTGTAGGTGGTAGTTACCACTATTGGTGCTATTCTAATTATAAAAACAGGTAATATATTCACTGTATCTTGGACAATGGACACTTGCATGCTCATACCTGAAAAGGAATTAGTTCTGAGTTCCACTGGCCCTTGAGTCAACAGGTCCTCCTACTTGACGCTTAGCTCCATCTACTCCTTCTTCTGCAGTTTCAGTCTCTCTTCTGTTTTCTCATTCCTCTTTCTCCATTCTTGGGGGAGTATAGTCTTTAGAAGTATAAATGCATCCACATAAACTTTTATGTCTTGTATTTACATCATGTGGGATTTTTTTTGCATCGTTATGTGTGTTTTGGAGAGGACAAGCCTTCATCTAGGAGCAAGGAAGCAGAAATATAGAGAAATAAAACAAAACACATATGTTCTGAATTTTAGTTATAATATATCCTGTTGTTATTTTTCCTGACATGATTCTTAATAATTAATAGGTGAAATATGGACTGCTGAGAGATGATGTCACTCACATAACAAGAAAGGTGCTCACAGAAATAGTTTTTGAGAAATTTATTATATAGTATAGGATCATTCTGAACCCCAAAGCACTTATCTACTTCTATCAGAGTTAAACAATAAGTCATGTTTAAGTGCACAGAGGGGTCAATAAAATGAGAAGCAAAGCAATCAACAGTTCCTAGAAAAGATTTTAAAAGGTACCTATACTTTATCACCTTCTCTTAATCTCATTTGTGATAGGCACCTTCTGTCATGGCCCCATTGATCTTTCTTCTTAGTATCATGCCTTTTCATAGTCCCCTCTTCTTCAGTATGGGATAATCCTAGTGGCTTGTTTCTATTCAATAGAATATAACAAAAATGATGACATGTCAATTTCAATATTAGGTTATAAAAAATTGTGACTATTATGTTGCCAACACTCTCTTCTGGTTCTCTCATTTTCCCACCCTGATGAAGTTAGCTTCTCTAAGGAGAGGCCCAGGTATGGTACTGGAGACACAGATATGGGAAAGACTAATTTCCTTCTTCTGGGGAGTTCATAATCTATGAGAACAATATAATACATTTTTTGTGGTATTGGGGATTGAACCCAGGGGCATTCTACCTCTGAGCTACACCCCCAACTATATTTTATTTTTTATTTTGAAACAGGGTCTTACTAAGTTCCTGAGGGCATTGCTAAGTTGCTGAGGCTGGCCTTGAACCCACCATCCTCCTGTCTCGGCCTCCCAAGTACTGGGATTAGAGGTGTGCACCACTACACCTTGCAGGAACACTATGATACATTTTTAATGGAGTATGTATGAAGGGCTGTGGCAACACAGATGAAGGAGCAATTAATTGACATTATTATAAATAACTAGAGCAACTGATGCACGTTTTCAGAAGATGACGTAGTACAAAAGAGATTGTGCATATAGTTAATATAGAAATGGAGCATCAGAGAAATGCAACAGAGATACAGAAACCTGATCATAAGTAATTCAGCTCTTGTCCAAGGAAGCAACCAACTGGACGGAACCAACACTTCTCAGTGTTTTGGGAAATGCAGGTGACTCAGAAGACACAGAACACAGTGGTAGCAGAAGCAGGGTGCTGAGGAGGACTCAGAAGGAAAGTCTGATGGAAGCTACTCTTGGCTGAGGATTTCCCCAATGGTTATTGAAGATGGCTTGGAACTTGGCAGGCCCTTCTATAGAAATCCCTGCATGCTATTTCCTGTTAACATTTATTTTACAGCTAGATTTTCCCTCACAATATTTGCAAACTCCATTACCTCCTTTTAAAAACATTTTACTAAAGCAAAACATACACACCAACTATGGAAATTATAAACGCACACTTGATGGATTTTCACAAATGGAGCACACCTATGTGGCCTGTACCCAGATAAAGATAGAATGTTACCAGCATTCCAGGGGCTATCTTCATGTTCCTCTCAAGTCTTTCCTTAATTTGTTTTACTTTGAAATAATTTTAGCATACAGAAAAGTTGCAAAAAGTCATATAGAAAGCATATGCCTTTAACTGCATTTTCTCTATTGTTAACATCAGATCTAACCATAATACAGTTACCAAAGGGACACAGAAACCAACCTGGGCTAGCTCTAATGGCCAAAACATGGGTGCTTTGAGCAACAACAATATGAACAACAACAAATAAATGAAGGAAAAGATTTAAATCCATAGAATAAAATAAATTGCCATGAATCATATTTATATAGATAGTTTAATAATGGACAGTTTTAAAATTTTTTGGTACTGGGGATTGAACCCAGGGCCTTTATACCCCCAGCAATTTTTATTTTGAAACAGGATTTTGCTAAGTTGCTGAGGGTCTCACTAAGTTGCTGAGACTTGAACCTGTGATCCTCCTGTGTCAGCCTCCCAAGAACTGAGATTACAGGAGTGTGCCACTGTGTCAGGCAGACAGCTCTTTCTTAATGTAGATTTTTTGCTAATAAACATAGTAGGGATACAAGAAATATATTGCCATTAGGCAAACATTACATTAACAAATGTGGAAGGAAGAATCATTGATAGATATTCGCAAAAGTGGGATAAGAAAGAATATTTACATAGTCTCAAAGTATTTTCCTATAACATACTTATTAATTACCAAGGGGGAAAATAGTGGAGCTTTCCAAAGGAAGAAACTTGGCAGACACCACCTTCACTAAGTAACAGAAATTAACAATACCAGAACTTAGACTTATTGAATTAATGTATCTCCTGATATGATGCGTTGAGAAGGGCACAGTGTCACCTCTGTGATATTCTTGCCCAAAATACATCATCTCAATGTACTCATCAAAAACAGTGAACAAAATGAAATTGAGAGACATTCTTCCAGTCCTTTTAAAAAATGTCAAGGTTGTGAAAGGCACACATTGAGGAACTGTCCCAGATTGGAAGAATCCAAGGAGATATGAAAACTTAATGCAATGTAGGATCCTGAATTGGATCCTGGATCATAAAATAGAACAATAGTGGGGAAACTTGTGCGATACAAAAAAGATATGCAGATTAGTTAGTAGTACAGCCACCCCTTGCTATCCACTGGGGATTGGTTTGAAGACCATCCCCTCGCCCATGGATACCCAAATCTGTAGACACCCAAGTCCCTTTTAGAAAATGGCATAAAATATTTACAAAGAACCTATGCACATCTTCTCACATACTGTAAATCATATCTAGATTTCAAATAATAACTGATAGAATATAAATGCTGTGTAATTAGTTGCTATACTAGAATAATGACAAGAAAAAATATCTGTACATATTTGATGTAGACACATTTTTTTTTTTTGCGGTACCAGGGATTGAATGCAGGGGCGTTCTACCTCCGTGCTACACCCCCGGCCCTATTTTTTTATATTTATTTTGAAACCAGGTCTCACAAAGTTGCGGAGGGCCTCACTAGGTAGAGAAAGAGAGAGAGAGACAGAGACAGAGACAGAGAGAGAGAGAGCTGAGGCTGGCCATGAACCCGGATATTCTGGTCTCCGCCTCCCAAAGTACTGGGATTACAAGCATGCGCCATCACGCCCGGCTGACACATTTTAAAAAATATATTTGATCCATGGTTGGTTGAATCCATAGGTGCAGAACCTGTAGCTATAGGAGGCTGACTGTATATTAATTTAATTTCCCTTTTAATTTCAAAAAGACAATGCAATAACCAAAGCTAATACATCTATACCACTTTATGCCAGATCCCACTAAGTGCTTTACCTACATTCATCGTTTCCATTTTACAGATGAAGAAACCGAGGCACAGACCAGTTAGACCATGTTTAGCTGAAGTTACACACTAGTGAGCTGCAGGGCAGGAACCACATCCAAGCTCCCTGGCTCCCAGAATCCATGGTTAACATCCTTGCTTTCTGCTTCTCCAGCAAGTTCCTCTAGGAGCCATAAAGGGCACATTTATGGGCCCTGCACTGTTGAGCCAACAGACCAAAACAAGCAGCATTTCCCCACTGAGTTCACAGTGGGTCCAGAGCCAAGGCCATGCTTCCTGGCTGGGATGTCCCTTACAAAGGCATTTTTTTTTTCCCTGAGATTCTAAAATAAAAGCTTGGGGCTCTGTCTTCCCACAGAAAATATCGACGTCTATATTTATCCTTTTTCCAGAAGCTGAGGAGACCCAGTTCATGCTAATTGCAGTTTACCAAACAAGCTGATTCTTAACCCCATGAATATTTTTTGCCATTGAAAGCGCCTAAAACTTGTGAAAATTAACAAATGGCAAACTGCTCTGCTCTTTTTGCTTCCCACACATGATTATATTTTGTTGCCTGTTAACTCTGCAGGGGCACCGCGGGCATCGCAGAGACATGGCTAAGGATCCCAGCAACCCCAATCTCAGCACAGCATGGATGTGGGTTGACTTACATACAGATTCCAGGCTTGTGAGAACCTGGCCCAGCATTGCCGGCCATGGGGTTCTCAGCTGATTCTTAGGGCCAGTAATTTGGGATTTAGGTATTTATTTTTACCTTATTTTTTTAATTTTTTTTTTTTTTTTGCAGTACCGGGGATTGAACGCAGGGGCGTTCTACCTCCGCGCTACGCCCCCGGCCCTATTTTTTATACTTTATTTTTGAAACTGGGTCTCACGAAGTTGCGGAGGGCCTCACTAATGAGAAAGAGAGAGAGAGAGAGAGAGAGAGAGAGAGAGAGAGAGAGACAGGGAGAGAGAGACAGGGAGAGAGAGCCCTGAGGCTGGCCGCGAATCCGGATCCTCCGGTCTCCGCCTCCCAAAGTACTGGGATTACAAGCGTGCACCACCACGCCCGGCTCTATTTTTACCTTTTAAAAATTATTTATTTATTTTTTTTTTCGTGGTGCAGTGGTGCATGCCTGAACTCCCAGTACTTGGGAAACTGAGACAGGAGAATCACAGTTTCGAGGCCAGTCTTAGCAACTTAGTGATACTCTTAGCAACTTAGTGAGACCCTGTTTCAAAATAAAAATTTAAAAAATAGGACTGGGAGTATAGCATGGAGAGGGAATGCCTCTGGGTTCAACCTCCACTACCAAAATAATAATAATAATAATAATAATAATAATAAAGTTTATTTTAAGCCCTTTTTCATAATTGCAAAGAGCAAGAAGACTAGAATAATGAACTAACATACACTCCTCACATAGATTCAACAACTGTCAACATTTGCAAATACTCAATACACACATACTCTCATTTTATATGTATAGTAAATATACTTTTATTTATTTGCTAAACAATTTCGAAGGGAACCACAGATTTCATGTAGGAGAAGTCTAAATGATACTGGACGTTGTGGCATGTACACACTGGAGCTGACCTCAGGACCACTGTGTTTTCTTTCTTTCTTTTTTTTTTTTTTGCTTCGTTTTGTTTTTGGCAGGATTGGAAAAGATATTCAGAAATGAACAGCACCGATCAGCCAACAGGGTAAACTAATAACTATGGGGTTTAATGTTCAACTATGGAACCACGGAATCATAAAAAAGGCAGTGCCAAAAGTTCTCTTCTATTCTTTGACTCCAGCCTCCTCTCCTCCCTTTTCTCTCCTCTGCCCTATGCTTTAGTTATGTCGGTTTACCTAGTTAACCACCTGTTGCTGACTTCTTCATTTGCCCTCCTCATTTCCTCTCTCACGCTTAACCACCACCCTCCTCCTGTCTTCACCTACCCAAATTTTACACGTTTTCTAAGACCTGGCCCAATAGCGCTTTCTTCCAAAACACATTTCCTCCTTTTTAAATGTATGTCTCCTCTCATCCACCATGCGATCCTATTCATTTCATCTGTAGTGCTCTGTGGTGCTTACCACTTTTCATTTTGCCTCTTAGTTGTGTGCATAACACATCTTCCAGAATTTAAGCTTCTGAAGAGCAGCTGCCATACCTTATTGGTCTTAACTTTTTCAGGCACTGCCTTATACCTAATAGTGCTTACTTACTATTTGTGGTATGAATGTCCAACGACCCCATACTAGTTGCCTAACTCATTAATGTTCTACAATTGGTCTGAACGGCTTTTCCAATGTATCGTTCTCTGGTTTGAATAGCTGGATGTGTTAGTCAGCTTTTTGTCAGTGTGACCAAAATACCCGACAAGAACAACTCAGATGAGAGGTTCATTTTGGCTCAGTTTCAGAGGACTCAGTCCATGGGTGGCCAACTCCATTGCTCTGGTTCTGAGGTGAGGCACAACATCCATTGTAGCAGAAGGGCACGGCAGAGGAAAGATGCTCAGCTCATAGCAGCCAGGAAACGGGGTGGGGCGTGGGGAGGAAGAGGCCAGGGACAGATAAGAGTCCCCAAGGCCACACTCCTAAGTGCCCTACTTCCTCCAGGCATGCCCCACCTGCCTATCATTTCATCACCTCCTAGTGGTCCATTCAAATTATTCATCTACTGATGAGGTTAGAGCATCACAACCTGACCTTTTCACCTCTAAGCACTCCTGCACTGCCTAACACATGAGCTTTTGGGGGGACATTTCAGATATACACCATAACACGGGAGAAAGCCAGGGAGTATCAATTACCCATTGCTGGGCTGGGCATTTAGAAACAGTTTCAGTGGGTACCACTGTCCCCTAGCACCTTGAAGGTCCTTACGTTGCTGCTGTCTGGCCCATTGGAGTGAGGGTGAGAAGACCAGTGTGCTACTTGTGGACCTGAAGGGCCGACAGATGGGAAGGATCTTCAGTCCTCTTTGACAGGCTGGATACTCAGTGTGATTGGAAATAATAAAAGAGCAAAGAGACCAATTCACAAAATACTTCCTCCTCTATTCTGAGAAGCTACATTTTACATGCTTTACGAGGTTAATGTCCCCTGCTCCTGATTACACACATCTGATTGGCATATTAATCAAGTTATAAAAGTGAGAGAAGGAAAACCGCAGAAGAGGTAGCAGCTGTTCTTTTGCTGCCAAATCCATTCAGGATATAATTTTTTTTTTTTGCTGAGAAATATATTGTAAAATAGATTTTTCTAACCCCTTTGCTTTTATTTTTAGCCAGCGTTATCCTAGCATCTGTTCCATCTCGTGTGAGAGAGGTGTTGGAATTGGGGGTGAGAGGAATGTACTCACTAAGAAGGCTTCTGCCGAGTGTGAGAAGAGAGGCGTGTCCTGCCAAAGGCAAAGATGGAGAATCCTGGGAGGGGCCCGCTTCTCTCCTCTTGACTCTCAGATTTCCAGATTCCCAGAGTTTTGAGAAACACCTGGGAAAGACTCAAATTCTGTCAGCACCCCCCACCCCTGGGTGCTTGCCTGATTTTTGCTTGCATATTTTCAATGATGGGAAACTCATTACCCCCTAAAGCAGCTTTAAAGAGGAAAATAAAACAGACTGTGGTTTCCTGGAAGTTGTTGCAGGGAACAAAAAGGCAGCAAGGGAGCTGGTCTGAGTCATGGAGGGAAGGAGGGCAGCAGCTCCCAGGCTGTGTGTTTCCCTGCCGCTCCTTGTTTAGAAAGCCATCCTGTGTTCATAGATGAAGCGTCTACTCCTCATTCCTCCATTGGTCCTCTGAGGCCACGTGTGACAAATCTATTGCCTCTTCTTGGATTTCTATTCTGAATGTTCTCTTCTCCAAGTTAAATTTCCCCAGTTGTTTCATAGGTGTTATGATTTGGAATTAGAATGTCCCCAAGGCCTCACAGAGACATGGCAGCCATGTTGGAGGTGGGACTTGGTGACTAAGGAGGGGTCCCTGGGGGTGTGGCCTTGGGATTACATATGGTCCCTCCTCCCTTTACGCTTTCCCTTACTTCTGGCCTCCAGAATGTGAGGGCAGAGTCCTTGTGTCCTTTCTTTCTTTCTTTCTTTCTTTCTTTCTTTCTTTCTTTCTTTCTTCTTTCTTTTTCTTTCTCTCTCTCTCTCTCTCTCTCTCTCTCTCTTTCTCTTTCTCTTTCTCTTTCTCTTTCTCTTTCTCTCTCTCTCCTGTCACAATGCCCTGAGCTCTGCAAACTTCACCCAGCCTAACATGGACTGAACCCCTGAAATGTCCAGAACTGTAAGTAAATAAAGCTTCCTTCCTCTGAATTGTGGTGGTCAGGTGTTTTGGATTACAGCAGAGGGATGCTGACTAAAACAGTCCCTTTCAAGGCATGGTTTTGAGTATTATCACCGTTTTAGCTACTTTTTCTGATCATCTGAGTCTATTCAAGGTATGGGTTCCAGACTTGAATTAAGTGAGTACTCTACCTGCAAAGATACTTACTGGTCAGTACAGGGAAGGAAAGAGGTGCTGCCATCTTATTCTGTTTTCCATGGCCTCTCTCTGTGCTAAAATGAATTGGTTTGTTTTATAAGAACAAACAACATAGGGGATAAAATACAACATAGGGGATAAAATTTCAGGTCTTCAGGTAAAGCACTAATTTATTAAGATATACAGTTTGACCATTAGAGAAAACAATTTATGATGGACTGCAGAGTTACCATGTAATATAGGATATAATCTGGAAAAAATAAAACAATTAGAGATAATTCAGAAAAAATGAAGACATAATTGCATTAGGATCCTGAGGTGAGTTATTGGAATTGAGCATTAAACATAGACCATGTGTCTTAATAGTAAAGACAAAAATGAAAAAAATAGTCTTTCATTTTTCTTTGTTGTTAGAAAATGTGTCCCTTTGGTGGACAAAAATATACCACATAATAAATGTATTTGTTTTTGGTACTAGGGATTGAACTCAGGGGCATTTTACCTTTGAGCCCCAGCTCTCTTTATTTATTTATTTTTTTTGAAACAGGGTCTCGCTAAGTTGTTGAGGGTCTTGCTATGTTGCTGAGGCTGGCCTCTAACCTGCGATCCTTCTGTCTCAGCCTCCCAAGTCTTGGGATTACTGGCATGTGCCACCATGCCTAGCTATAAATGTATTTATTTTTATCCCACCCGATTCCTTCTGAAAGTAAACTCTACAGTGCTGGAGACTAAGCCTGCCTATCCCTCCTGTGGAACCTAGTGTTGACATAGACATTCAAAATGTTTTTTTTTTTTTCGGTACCGGGGATTGAACGCAGGGGCGTTGTACCTTCGCGCTACACCCCCAGCCCTATTTTTTTATACTTTATTTTGAAACCGGGTCTCACGAAGTTGTGGAGGGCCTGACTAGATAGAGAGAGAAAGACAGGGAGAGAGAGAGAGAGAGAGAGAGAGAGAGAGTGAGCTGAGGCTGGCCGTGAACCCGGATCCTCCGGTCTCCGCCTCCCAAAGTACTGGGATTACAAGTGTGCGCCACCACGCCTGGCTCAAAATGTTTTTTGACTAGACTCCACAAAAGACTTGAGTCAGTTGATCACAAGGTCACTTGTCATAAAACATCATAAACTAGAAATAAAGAACCAGAGTGAGAACAGGAGCTGAGTTACTGTGAAAGGCAAAGTGTTTTGACCACAGATAAACTCATATTTAACATTGAATTTGTAATGGCAAGAGTGAAAAAGGAGATATAATCCACTTTGGGCCATACTCCAGTGGTCCAAAGAGAAGAGTATTTCACTCAGGTGCAGGAAGCAAAACCTTCCCTGACACTAATTTGGAGGCCATTTCCTGGGTAGAATCCTACATGAAAGGCATGGAGGGTGGAGAGCCATGCTTTTAGCAGCAACCCATTGCAGATGTACTTAGTGGCTATCCCTAACCACATCCTGGGGGGGGCAGCAGGGGCACCTCAGGGACATGTAACTCAGTCTATGAAGGTGAATAAGTGCAAACAGGGATGCAAAAAGGAATGAAGGAGACCTGCTTTGGAGCTGTTTCTGCATATCCTTCTTCTTGGTTACTGTGAACTCAAAACAAAGCCAAACTTGGGCCCTAGAAGAAGGAGGAAAGACCACTAGAAATGATCAGGGATCATGATTTGGCAGCCCCTCACTTTGCTGGTAATTTTTACTTTGAATCCTCTAACACAGGTAAACTTGTTTTAATAGATCCTGAAGGGCCCATCAACTTGAGTTAACTGTAAATTATGTCCCTGAGGAACTAAATGAATCAACCTGATTGACGTTGTCATAGTTTGGATTTCTCGATAAGCGGACTCCTAGGCAAGCCTGTGAGTGCAGGTGTTTTGCTTAGCAGGTGATCCCAGGGAGCTCAAATTAGTAAATAAGGAATGAGAGACAGGGAAGGAAGAAAAACCAACATGGTGCTTGCTAATAACTGGTTTGCCGTCCGTCTGGAGAATACTGAGTTGGTTTTTACCTCTTCGGGAAGTTTTCTTTGATTCTCCAGCCCATGGTGTTTTTACCTTTCTTTGCTCCTAATGTATTTTGTGCTTGTATCTCCTTTATCACCAATCACATCATGGGGTATCCTAGCATTTGTAATACAGATGTCTCTTCTACTGGACACTGAGTTTCTTGAGAAAAATGACAATACTATTTTAATGTCTTTGGTACAGCATATAATAAGCATTCAAAAATGTCGTATTAACAATTGTATTAATGTGGACCCCTAACAGTCAAGTGGAGCAATCACATCTTTGAGAACCTATAGCACAATTCTCTGATTCTCTTCCGTGTGGCAAGACCTGTCCTGACTAAACAAATTCTTTGATAAAGGGTCAGCAGGAACGTCTCTCTTCTTTTGTAAGTAATACCACCAGAGGTGATTTTAGATTTTTGTTGCTATAGAAACCTCAGAAACTACATTAACTTCAATGCAAAGGCATCTTATTCCTTAAAAATTTCATATTCGAGTGATTTAAATGCAGGTCCCAGCTGGGTGATTAAATGTACTTCATGTGAGGGAAGCAGGATAATGTAGTGGTTAAGTATGTGGGCTTGAGATGCTTGGGTTCAGAGGCTGGCTCCAGCATAAATAGATGTGTGCCTTTGAACCTGTCAGATGAAGGAATCGAGGCAGGGGGATATCATGTATCTTTCTCAAGAATTCACAAATCCACCACTTACAACTCTTCATGGTAGTTAATATTAGCTTCAGAAACTTGTTCCATGTTCACACTCTTAGTAAATGATAGAGTAAGAATTTAAAGAAGACAAAGAAAATAACTTATCTCCTTTCCACTCCCATCCTTCTCTCCTTCATTTCCTTTTCCATTTTTTTTCCAGGAAGAAAAGTTCAATTTAACTTTCACTGAAAAGAAGTTTAATTACATTACTGTATAAACTAAGAAAGAGTATATTTCTAGCAGCAGGCAATAGCTTATTGTAGTACTGTCCTTCACTAATATTATAATCCCTCTTAAATAGAAATGCTTTTGTTTATTTGAATAGAAACCATTTATTTTGTGCCCACTACACACCACTTTCCTAACCTGCATGATTTCTAATCCTCAGAATAATTCTGCAAGCTATATTCTATTGTCCTAGTTTGGTTTTCCTAGAGGCAGGCCCTGAGAGAAAGATTCAAATGCAAGCAATTTATTTGGGAGATAATTCCAGGAGGCATTGATGGGAGTAGTGAGCAGGGACGGAAAGCAGCCAATTAAGGGCATGTTATCAAGAAAGTTAACCCTGTGGGCAGCTGGGACGTAAACCTGTTGGGAAACTCTGGGAACCAGTGTGGTGTAGGCACCTGAGTTATCCCAACCATGATGCAAGACATCTGGGGTACTTTCTGTATCAGAGCCTGTTGCTCATTGGTTGAGGTATATACTCTGTGACATGCTAATTCTCGGGTACTTGTGGCTTCCCATTTGTCTGTGGGCTTTTGCAGATTAAACTCCTAGGCAAAATAGGGTCAATGTTGGTAGGTGGAGGCCTCAGAGGAATGGGTGGAGCACACACAAAGTCTGCTGCAATTGATTATTATCTATATTTTAAGAGTGGAGAAATTGAAGCGCAGAGAAGTTGAATTGACCCTTGGGTATGTAAAATGGCGTTTAAATTCAAATTCTTCTGACTCCTGGCACCATCCTCCCTTCTGTCATTGGGTTGTAGGGTAATGATTGAGTCTGTGTGAACTGAAAGTAGTCTGAGGCCTCCACTCCACGCAAGGGAATGTGCTTCTGAGGATGCTAGGAATTTTGGAATAGCGGAACAGTTCTGTTTCATGGTATTTTTTAACCACCCTGTCATGGGTTAAATCATGTCCCTTGGAAATTACCCTCCTTGGCTGGAAAAGGCAAAAACAAGGACTACTGCCGTGGGTTTAATACAGGGCCTAATGTGCACTGTTATTACTCAAACTGAATTCAAATGAGGTGGAGAGATGGCCTTTGTGAATTGTTTGGCATAATATAATAATGCCTGAATTTTACAAATCTGATCCTTTCCCGTGTATCCCAAAGCATTTAATAAATAGTCATTGCAAAAAAAATCTGTGTCCTCTACAAAAGGAAAAATAAAGATTTGTTGAAGTCCTGACCTCTGGTACCTTAGAATGTGACATTATTTGGAAATAAGGTTGTTGCCAAGTACAATTAACTAGGTTGAGACGAGGTCATGTTGGGGTAGGCTAGGCCTCTAAGCCTATGTGACTGGAGTCCATATAAGATAGCAGTGTGCAGGCAGAGGTGCCCAGAGTGAACAGCATGGGGCAGATTAGGAAGGCAGAGATTGGTGCTCTGCACCTACATGCCAAGGACTACCAAAGTTTACCAGAAACCACCAGGAGCCAGGAGGACTGGTCTCCCCTACAGGTTTCAGAAGGTACAGGGTCCATGCTGTGGATACCTTGATTTTAGATGTCTAGCCTCCAGAGCTGTGAGATAACAAATTTATTTTGTCTTAAGCTACCCACCCACAGTATTTTGTTATGCATCACTGAAAAAAAGTATACATTCATCATTGGGTTTTCTTTAATAAAACTTTTATTGAAACTAATACTTATACAAGAAGGAGACTTTGTACCAGCTTGCAGAATTGTCTGGGGTATAGTTTGCATGACTCTCTTTCAGAGTGATGTGAGTCCCTTGAGGAATCAGTGCCTCTGACATAAAGGATAAAAAACAATGAGGTCTGGGTATAGTAATTTCCATATTTAGTACTTACCAGGCTCTATCTCGATTAATGTATCTAGCACTACTTTCAGCTAATGTAAAATACAACCCATTTAAAAGACAGGGAAACAGAAATATGGAACATTGAAGGTACCCAGCATGAGGCTACAGGACTCTGCTCATCTCTGGCATCTGATACAGCCCTACAGCCCGTTGCAAGGTTTTCCCCCCTTTAATCCTTTAGGATCCTGTTAGCAGATTCTCCTGCTCTTCTGTGCTTCCAAGATCTGAGCAAAAGCCCTGACAAGAGAGAGAGACAGGCTGAAAGAATGTTTATTCTTAGAAATGATGATCCTTGTCTTTAGATAAAGGGAGAACTGATCACACACTCCAGGGAGGCTAAGTAGTGAACTAGAACCCAAGTTGAGTTAAGGGCACCCAGAGACAGTGGGTGAGGCTGTCCCATGTGCTCATGGCCTATACCCAGAGGAGTATGCATAGCCTACTTTCTATTTTGTTGTCTTGAGACAAAATCATTTCACTGTGCCTTCTGTTCCCATCGCCTTATACATTAACATGGAAAACAACTTCAAGATGTAATGAATCTGATTTCAGAGCATTTGGGGCTGCTGCTTTAGTGTGGTCCACTCACCAGAAATGGGCACCTAGGTGCTACTACTCAAGGAGAGATGTATATTTCTGCATTCATGTTGGCTACTGTTAGGTCACACAGTATAATAGAAAGACTGTAGACATTGGAGACAGGAAAGTGTGGTCTGAATGCAAGAACTGCTTATGGTTTATTTGCCCTGCTTCTTTATGTGTCTATAACTGTATTGTGGGCATAAAAATAGCCATGTCACAGTTTTGAAGGATTAAATGAGGGTAAGAAGAGAATCTGTGCCATACAGCTCTTAAGAGGATCAAATGCATAAACCATGAAAACTGTGGCTGTAAGCATTCAACACCTGCTAGTTCTTATTATTGTTTCTGTTATCACTATTAAAAGAGATAATGTATGCAAAATATCTGGTCTAGTGTAAGCGAGCATCTGTATTCTTTCTTAGGCTGCTAATTTGACCACTGGAAATATGTATTGAGTTTAACAGAATGGAAAATGACTTTTATCTATTCATATCTGTATCCGTATCTCTCTATATCATCATCTATATCAATATCTATGTATGTCACCCATATCCATCTATATCATCTGTCTTATAAGAATATCCAAATAAGTTCTTTATTTAGGAATTTATGAAGATGAAAGGAAACTTGTGGCAGACAGAATTCACCCTTCAGAGTGACAGATGAAGACTGTACAGGCATCAACACAGGGTAGTCTGGGAATAATTACTAACCATCCTCACTTTGACGGCGATGACCCTCTTGGTCAGGTGTGATTTTGGTGTTGTTTGTCCTAGTTGTAGTCTACGTCAGTGTTTTTCAAGATTTTAATGGGCCTATCAATCACTTGGAAACCTCATTAAAATGCGAATTCAGATTTGGGGGTCTGGGGTGAAGCCTGGGCTTCTCTGTTTCTGACAAGCTTCCAGGTGACACCAATATTGCTCATGGAGCACGGAGCACGTTGTGAGAAGCGAGATAACGGATGCACTTCTTGTCTCCATCTTGTTCTCTGTTCCATCTGCATATCTAATTCCTGTGGACCTTACTGTTCCCTGTTAGTTCACATCTGATTGATTCCTTCTGTGGCTCATTCTTTCAATATTCATTGAAACATTGCTATGTGTTAGGCAGGTGAGTTTTAGTGCAATCTTATTCTGGTTTACACCAGATGAGTTTTAGTGCAATCTTATTCTGGTTTACACCATAAGCATGGATTTCAGTATCACTGATGTGAGTCCCAGCAGTTTTTAGAAAGACAGTTCCCTCTGGGTTGTGATGTCCACATTTAGAATTCCCCTGCAATCTTTCTACCTACCAAAGTTATGGATTGGGTCAGGAATTAGTGGTAGTAAGAGAAGATGTTCTTTCCAAATGCAAGCCAGATGTTCCCAGTCCCTAGTATCTGTGTGGCCTGACTCTTTGTTTCCTGTCCATTTTGAAACACAATTTTACTCCTTTGTCAGATTCTACTTGAAATAGGATCACAGGGTCACACTGAATTGTGTACAGCAGGTGACATGTAAAATCCCAATGAAAGGCCTATTCACTCAAATCTTTCTGTTTTTGTTATCAAAGAGGTTTCTTACAGCTCACCCTTTCCCCAGTCTCTCTGACTCCTTTCTTCCTTTTCCCAGATCTTCTCGTTCCTTCGAATTCTCATTGCTTATGCTGAGCAGTTTGGGTCTGTCTTAGCTCTCTGATATTTAGGTATCAGTTTTGACAAGCAATGGGCACTCCATTTGTCAGACTCTAACCTCCCTAGATGGAAGTGGAGCATTAAAAATAACAAGCATTTCTTCCTTATAAAACTTAAAATTCCAGAAATGACCAAGGAAAGAGCTTAGCAACATCTAATGTTCTATCGAAAGAAAAAATAACAAATTATAATGCAAATTAATACATGGTTGATGTCCCTTGCTACACCTATGCAGTCGATGGCCAAGCCAATCTTGCAACTGCATCAATTTGTTTCTGATTTGATTGCAATGGCAGAACGGAAGCTGCCTGACAGATTCTCAATACTGATTTCACAGTTTTTAATCCTTATGAATGAAATTGCTTAAGTTCAATCTATATAGTGAAGATTTCTTCATGTTATTTCTCTTCCTCCAATGATTTCTGTTCTTCTTTGCTATTGCACAAATCCATGAAAATGCTGGAGGCAGAATATTCTTACAGGAAAACGCACTTTGTAAAATTCTTATTACAAAATGCTTCCTTTTCTGCAAAGTTGTGATGGGAGGGTCTTTATAGGTTTCCCCGGCCTTATGAGGATGAAACAATTTCTGGGCTGTTTGCTAAAATATCTGTTCCCTCATACTTGTTAATCTATGATTGTTTCATGTATCTCCTATTAAGTGTGTTTTCTCTGACCACTCTCTCCAATCCCTCCCTGCCTATAGCAGCTGGACTTTAAAACTATGCTCTTGCTTGATAGTCCAGTTTTGTGCTTAACAATTCATACCCCCTTACATGTGGACCACATAAGTCAAGGGAGGAAATAATTTTTTCTGTTCTACATGTTTACTGAGGGTTGTGTCTTTCTTTCTTTGACCCAAAGTCTGGGTTGCTGGTGTGTGAGCTTATTTACTCTGAGTAAAACACAACTTCCAATTTGGAAGTGACATGGCTTAACAAGTCTCATAAAAAGAATTGGAGAGCTCTCTGGACATCAAAGAACTCTTATGTGCTGACATTTTGTAGAATGTAAAAGAATCTGAAACATATGGATTAAATTCCTTTTAGAATACACACATTCCTCTTCAAAACCTGCTTGAGATAAGCCACATTTTAGATTTCTTCAACCTCTCTTTTCTTCCCTTCTGGCTAATGTTTTACCCCACTTTGGGGACATTATTTGAATGGTCAAAAACAATGCCTTGATGTCCCTATAATTTATTTTTAATTACTTTCTACCTTTCTGGTGGACAGTTCCAATATTCCATGTATGGTCTCCATTGTTTTTTTATCATTACTTCTTTAGCATGCATAGTTTTATTTTCTCCAGTTCCCAATAAGAAGGATAGACTATAAGCCAATGTGGTTGACCAACGATTCTTTTTTGAAAGTTTTTATTGAAATCCTGATTATTACAGCATGCTGGTTTTTCTCTTGACCTCTCTGGCTACTTTTTCTCATACTCTACTTTTTTGGGGAGCTGCAGGAGGACTGGAACTTTGCTCACTGATAGATCTCTGGGACGCTGAATAGTGCCTGGCATATAGCTGGTGCTCAGCAGATGTTTATTGACTGAATGAATGAATCTTCTTAATGGAGCTATGTTTCAAGGCTTTATCCTTAAAATCCATCTTTGAACTCTACCCTGACTACCCAGAAATCTCACCCACTCTTGTCCTCTCAACTGGGACCATTGGCCCATGTAGCTCCCTGTTTCCTATGTCATGACTCCAATTACGTGCAGTCACACCAATTAACTCTCTTTCTCGTACATTCGGGAAAATATTGCAATTCACAGTATTCACCCCAGTATTGGAATGAATCTTGGTTTCCATTTTTGCTTTTTTTCCTCTATTATCGAGATATAACATCTTTTCCATTTCTCATTTTTAATTTCTTTATTTTCCCACTTCTATTACTAATTCTCTTTCTCTTTCTCTCTGGTCACAACTCAATATTTTCTCTAACCTTGTTTCTCTGTCTTTCTTATCCATCTTTACACCGCTGATAGATTTAGATTCTAAATCCTTGGTGTGCACATATTGTTTTTGTGCCCAGGAACTTCCAATGTAGTACCAGAATAGAAAGATGATTTTTTAAAATCTGAATCCTAGAGCTCCTTCACCACTTTGCCCCAGTCTATCTCCCCAACTTTATCAAAATTGACATGGTGCGTTAAAGTGATTTATTTGGAAGTAATATATAGGATGACTTGGGGGTGAGAGGGCATTTGTAACTTAGATCTGGGGTAACTGTCAGTGAGGGTAGCCTTAGAAATAAAATTCATATTTCTTAAAAAGAAATGGGCTAGAGGCTAAGAGATAAGCCCAGAAAATCTTCAAATGCTTCTTGCTTATATCTTACTTATCATGTGTCTAGACCAAGAATTCCTTAGGACCAGACACTGTATTTCAACATTTTGACATTATTTTTGAAATTGATAGTGTAATAGCAAGTTCTTAAAACAGTCAGATGTGGGTTCAAATCCTTCGTTTCCCAATTCATGGCTTTGGGGAAATTATTTAACTTCTCTAAGACTTGATATCTTCATTTGTAAAATGGAAGTGAAAATATTTAACATATAGAATTGTTGCAAGATTAAAATAGGGTTATTTATGCACTAAACCAGATATAGTCCCGAGACAGCACAGTTACTGAGCAAATCAAAGATGATCTGCTCCTCCTCCTTCTCTTTCTTGTCCTTCTTCTTTCAGACCCTTTCAGACCCTTCTTTCAGACACTTTTGCTGTTCAGAAAATCTGGCTATTTATTTAAAGCCTTTCTGTATCCCTAGCACCATCATAGACATGAGTATCTTATGGACCTTTAATATATTTTAAAAATGGTGTTAACAATGCTACTGACATTTACTAAAATGACCATCTTGCTTTTTTGAAAGAAAATAGTTTCTAACTCATAATAGTGACTAACCCATAAAATCTGGCATTGGCCAATAATCCATAGCTGCTGACACCATGAGTACTTTCTTATTTTCATGATTCTATTAGTCAGTGATTCCTTCTGAATAATATGATCCTTCAAATATTAACTGACACTTATGTTTATTGGGTATTTACTAGGATCTGTACCAGGTGTCAGAAGCATGGGTCAAACCCTGCTTTGGGAAACACATATTGTAGAAGCACCCACCTAGTGAAAATCACTGTGGGCAACTCAATCTGCCTGGAGAGTCCTAAGAGCCTTCTTAGAGGAGATGAGAATTGAGTTGAATCTAGAAGTGGTAAATGGGCTTTGGTTGTGGGGTAGGGGCTTCTGGAATTCCAGGGAAAGAAGTCTCTTGGACAAATGATGGGGAGATCTGAAAGGAAATGGCTTGTTTTGATTGAGCAAGCAATTAAGCATGATGACTTCAATGTCTACATAGAAGAACTCTGAGGGCAGCATTCCAGTGGGAAGAAAGAGAGAACTTGCATTGAAGCTGAGTTTGCATAACATCTTAGTATGATACTGATAACGTCCATTATCCCTATTACAAAATGGGAATGTGTGGTTTCTGGATGTTATTGAAGAGGATGGGTCACTCTCTTCCAAGTTCACTCCATGGATCTGCCATTAGGATGGACTGAAGAATCGGCTGAGATGAATTGTAAGAGAGGCAGAAGCATAGGCAGGCGAAGTCTGCTGGTAATGGAAAGCCTCATAAAGCATGTTAAGGATCCTTTGCAAGTTTTAACATGATGAGCTTAATGCCCTAGGAAGATGACTCTGGTCAAAGTGTGGCGAGTACATGGGGAGATGACAAGAATGAAGTCTAAGAGGTGAATTAGAAACAGCAGGGTGGATTCAAAGAATGAATAATTGAGTTTATTCCTTACTATAATATTTTTTCTAGGTTCATAAGAAAGAATATTTATGAAGTAGTTACACTAAAAGATTATAAAATGCATAACATATACTGGGCTATTTCTATGTGGCAAACACTACTTTGAACTTTTTCCATATGTTAATTTACTTACTGTTTGTGACAATCTTGTATTGAAGGATCTATTGTTATTATAGATAAGAAAACTGGGGCATGGACAAGTTAAGTAACTTGCCTAAGATCACACAGCTATAAAGAATTAGGATTAAGCTTAGATCCGAGGTGGCCTGATTTTAGAGTCAATGTAACTAATCACTATGTTATAATATGTTATGATGACAATTTGTGTGTGTGTGTGTGTGTGTGTGTGTGTGTGTGTGACTGGGGATTGAACCCAGGGGCATTCCTACCTCTGAGCTACAACCCCAGCCCTATTTTTTATTCTTTATTTTTGAAACAGGGTCTCACTAAGTTGCAGAGGGCCTCACTAAGTTGCTGAGGCTGGCTGTGAACCTGTGATCCTCCTGTCTCAGCCTCCCAAGTACTGGGATTACACCACTACACCTGGCTGACAATGATTTTATAATTCTATAATAAGTTGATTAGAATATGAATGAGGTGTTATATACATTGTAGTGTTGTGCACATAGTGCTTAATTCATGTCTGTTGAATCAACAATTTTTAATAATAATAATTCTTATTCATTGAGTATTATATACCAAAGCACTGAACTGTTCTACACAAATTGTTTAGTGTTCATAATAATCCTCAGAGGCAAATACAGTAAAATACTAACACTTGATGTCTATATGATCCCTTAGAATTATAAAACAGGTTTATATAGGTCATTTTTTTGTGTGTGTGGTACCAGGAATTGAACCCAGGGGCGTTCTACCTCCGCACTACACCCCCGGCCCTATTTTTTATACTTTATTTTGAAACCGGGTCTCATGAAGTTGCGGAGGGCCTCACTAAGTAGAGAGAGAGACAGGGAGAGAGAGAGAGAGAGAGAGAGAGAGAGAGAGCGAGCTGAGGCTGGCCGCGAACCCTGATCCTCTGGTCTCCGCCTCCCAAAGTACTGGGATTACAAGCGTGCGCCACCACGCCCGGCTAGGTCATTTATTTTGATTAAAGAAAAATCATATGAGATGGATAACATTTGACTCTTGTTTTGAGGTTAAATGATGGGCCTATGAAACTAGTACTTGAATCCAAGTCTTCTGATTGTAAACATTGCTAACTTTCTACCACACTATATGTCTTTCAGAGATTTTTATACATTTCAAAATATTACTCACTCGTAAGAGTTAAAATAACCAGAGAGTATTTCACAAAGAGGGAGGTTTTGAGCTCGTCCTTGAAGGGCGGGAGCACAGATGTTGCGGGAGAACATTGCAGGTAATAGGAATGATTGTCAGAGAAGAAAGGAAGGCTGGGAAGTGTGAGGTATTTTTGATGATTAGCAGCTCAGGTGTGTGACAAGTACTTAGCAAACTGTAAAGGCATTATGTAAACATTAGTAGTTACTATGGAGTTCATGATTATTTTCTATTGGAGTGTGCCAATTTGGATTCTTGACACATGTTGTGTTTTGTTTGGATGAAAGGAGAAATCCTAAACTGTTCAAACAACTGGAACACACATTATACACACATATACGTTGGAGGACTGGACCCCTGCCATTCCTATTTTTATATGTTGAAATCTCTAACTGTCTAATCGCGGGGGTACAAAGTTCACTCCCTCAGCAGCCAAGATTGATTTTCCCTTTGAGTAGACATGCTTCACAGAAGTACCCTTTCCCGTTACGTTTTGAAAGTCATCAGACATGCTGTTATAAATGATCACGGAAGATTACTGGAGATGCTGCAAAATAATAGTGAACCAAGTAGCATCTGTAATTTCCAAGGATGGCTCGCAATCATCACTCAAAATGAACCCTATCTGAGTGCCGGGCTGAACTTTCTCTTTTCTTCCCTCTCTCTCTCCCTTTTACTACTTTATAACATAGCTGAAAATGGATACTGCACCTCATGAATTTTTATGCAAAATATGAAGTTGCAAGTCACTGCTGTACAGACAAACTCTCCTTGTACGGATGAGAGGTAGCCAGCACAATCCAATGACTGATCTCCTTAGATGGAAAGACTTCAAGTCAGACAGGCCAACTGACCTTCCAAGTCCACGCTGGTCACTGACCACAAAAGGGTTTTTGATGCCTCTTAGTTCAGAATGTCATCTAGGCTAAGAGGACAATGCTTCCATATTTGTTAACAGAATTGCCCCCTGCTCAAGCTGTTTCCTTAAGACTGTTTATGTATCTTACTCTCTCGTGTGGATAAGCCACAGGAAATGAAGTTCTCCAAGTGGACAGCTGCTGAGCTCCCCTTCCTGATTCCTTCTAGGCTCAAATGCACTTGTTTCAGATAAAATATCTCCCCAAGTCCTATTGATATGTCCATATGTCTGGATTTCACATTGTGTGTGTCTCTCTCTCCACTCTGCCACACCCCAATCAGCCTCTTCTCTTTTGTCAACCCAACCATTGTACCTCCTTTTCACTTGATTCCGTTTTTTGCTGTCTCTTTCCCTCCCTCCCATCCATTGATTTCTCAGCTGCTAGCGTCATTTTTCTACCTTAAACTCCTTAATGTGTGGCTATTTTGTTGTAAAATCTCTGATGACTCCCATATTGCCTCCTGAAAGTCCAAGCATCTTGGCATGACACTGATGGCCTTTCATTACCTTGCTACAACTACAATAGAGGTATTGGTTAACCTTTGTTACTTCCCTACTTTGCTACCCCCAAACTTCCAGCTGTTTCCCAAATATAGCGTGTGATTTTCTGCTTTGGGGCCTTTCTTCATCCACTTCCTGAAGCTTTTCCTGATTTCTAACTCTTCCTTTCCAAAGGAGAGAAACCATACCTTTTTTTTTTCCTTTCTGTGTCCATACAGTTAAGAAGAAGTGGTTCCTTTAAAAAATTTTATCCAGCAAAAAATGATTGAGAGCCTAATGGGTCCAAGACATTATGTTTTATACTTGAGACTAATATATGTCACATTTCATTTGGGGAAGTTAGAAAAATGTCTATAGAAACAGATAATCATAATTCTTGATGTAATGCAGAGTATATAAAGAAATGCTTAAGGACCAGAGGGAGACCTTTTCAGACACCCTATCTGAAGTGTTCCATCTTTGCATGCTCAGTCATTCTTTATCATGTTACCCAGTTTCATTTTCTTCATAGCATTTATCTAAGCTTATCTTATTTATTCTGTTGTTTCCTTGTTTATTCTGTCTCCCCCACTGGAATGCAAGTTTTATAAAGGCAGATCCCGTGACTCTTTCATTCACTCTTGTGCCCTGTGTTTAGAACAGGGCTTGGCATATTATGATGTGTAAGAAATATTTGTTGACTAAATAAATGTTGTTGGAGAAGGCTTCCTGTTTCCATTTCCCTAGTCATCTCCTAATCTTTCTCCTAGGTTAAGAATGACCTCAATTCATTCAAACTGCAGCCATTGAGTCATTATGCTTGATGTGAAGTGTAAATTTGATTTCATTCTGGGGATTTTTATGACCATCTACTACTTATATTCATTTGTTAATTTATATGTCTATTCATTACCCCTACCACAAATGTGTTACACCAGGCTAGTTATAGGAAAAGATAATAAGATGAGGTCCCTCAAGTAACTCATTACCCCAGATTAAACAGGTACTGTTCATTGAGATCAGTGGTTTTTTTTTTTTTTTTATTATAGAACAAGTTTTATTTTATTTTATTTTTTTTATGTTTTTATTGGTGCATTGTAGTCTCACTTCACAATGAGTATCAGTTTGGTGTTAACATACATGCACACAGCACTTGGTGTCCCTCCCCCCCGCCTCCCCCCCGCCTCCCCCCCACATGTAGCACTGAGAATGATGTTGGTATAATCTCACATATACACATTGTTTATGACAGTAATTCCATGGATTCACTACTTTCTTACCCTTC